>JANHJO010005569.1:0-20416 GCA_032468235.1 Pseudoxyrhopus heterurus | reverse complement strand
ATTACTTCTTGATGGGTTCCCTGGAATAAGGTCTGATTTAGTGATTTCCTTCCCTCACCATGATTCTGTTATCCAACTATTCCCAGGAAAAATACAAAGATTTAAGATATTACCCATAAGGCCCTAAACAGCTGAGATTCAAGTTACTTGAGAAATACCTTGTTCTACATTGTTCCCACCCCTACTGAGATCATCTGAGGAGGTTTCTAGAATGCAACTTAGCTGAAATGGAAAAAACAGGCTTTTCCTAGCTTTTTAAAAGTTTTTTAAATGGGCAGCAAACTAGATAAATAAATAGATAGATAGATAGATAGATAGATAGATAGATAGATAGATAGACAGATAGATTGACAGACAAACTGACAGACATTTCTCAGAAGGTAACCTATGGCAGATCTTGAACTTGGGCTGACTGAGAATTGTCCAATAAAGATTCAATTCTGTTCTAAAAAAAAAAAAACTGCACTCAAGAGTTCTTTTGTATACAACCAAGCCATAATCAAGAGTTGTATTTCCCTCCCATTCCTGACTTTTGCCTTTCCTCCCATCCTCTTTCACTCTAAGGTTATTATTGAGGCAGCAGGGAGTCAGTGGCACAGAAGTTGGCTTTGGCAAGATTGGAAGCAGTGGAATGATAAATGGTGAAACTGTAATACATTAAATTAACTGATATTCTGGTACTCTGCTATGGCGGTTACATTGGCAGCTAGATCTTTTCTAAGATAGAAAGTTGGTTGTATCTTCTACTAGTTTTAAAGTTGAAATTCTGGTTAAATCATGACAAAGGTGGTGAAAATGCACTAATTAAGATAGTGGAAGGGCCTCCACTACAGGCTCACAGAGGGCAACCATTTAAAGCAACTCCATCTTAAGACAGAATTAAAAATTCTTATACAGACATACCATGCTGAGGGAAAATTCTGCTGTGTTTAAGGCAAGAAGCCTAGGGGCTTGATAACTACATTCAGAAGACTACTGAACCGCAAAGGCCAAAAAATGTATTATCAATCTGTTCTTGATAGAAAGACTTGGGTGCTTGGTTCCAAACTTGAGCATTATGGGAAGAGAGATATCCAATAGCCAGAGATGCAAAACCTTCAGATGCAAAACCATCAGGTTCAAAAGGATCAGCCCAGGAGATGAATAGGGTGAATTCCACGGCTCAGTGGATGCAGACAAAAATCTGAGACTGAGGAGCCTCAACAGATGCTGACCTAACTAAGGGGACCGTTGTAATTTTTGGGCAAGTAACAGGCTTTGCATGCCAGGAAAAGAAAGAATGAAGAATAAAAGAGCATTGCTAGCAAAGCTGCCTGTCATATGGTTGGTTCAAAGACAATTACTGTATGTAACAGACTTCAGAAGAAATACAGCATAGAAGGCCAATACTTAGAATGGTCTTTTTAGTAGTACTTAATTTAGACTAGTTCAGGGAATTCAAGTCCATTAATTAGGACCACAAAAGCTTCGATGCCTAGGAGGCCAATAATGTATTCTAGAAGAATGGAACAGCTTGAAACACATTACAGATTAGAGAACAATGCTGTCTGAAAACAGAGTGTGCATGAAATGATCAGCAACAGTCACAATGATCTTGAAACCAGTGAAAGGAAAAGTCCTTAGTTTTGATCATCCCAGTTCATCAGAGAACAGACCAGAGAAGTAGACATGAGGGAGATTTTTCCTGAATTTCACCTTTCAAGTTTGATTCCCAGATCTGCAGAAGAATTGATAAAAGTGGAGAGGATGAATTGAAGAATTTGGTCACACTTTCTAGACACAAAGAAATTACCTGTGGGGAAGACTTAGGTGAAGAGACTATAATAGCTTTGGTGTCTACTATCCTTACAGCCCAAAGAGTGGGTCACCCACAAGATGAAGTGGTATAACGAAGACAAGAATCTACTGTGTGGCTTACACTAAGGTAACCCCACTCATAATTTGTTGCCATATGAGGTCTTTTCCCACAACACTGGCACTTGCACAAGCTGAGACAAAAAAAAAAGAGGAAAATAATGGTTTCAGTACAACAGAAGGACAATCTGCTTTATTGGTACCAAGTACTTATTAAAAACAAAGATGAAATGCAGTTTGGCAGGGGAAGCATCAAGTAAAAAGATCAGGAAGATTTTAATTTGAAAGAGTGAATATAGAACTACACTTTCTAAATGGACTGATCCTGTAACAGCTCTGCAACCCCATCTGTGGTCAATGATCTGTCCTATAAGAGAAATGGGAAAGACTTGATCTTCTCGTTATACACTACAGAGGTGAAAGCTACTCTATATTTCCTATTTTGTGATGGAGCATCTGAGAAGAGCATGAAAGGAAATATGATTTGCAAAAAGGATTTAGAATAGGGGTGGGCTGCTACAGGTTCGCACGGGTTCAGACAATCCACTAGCTAAGATTCTGCCCAGTTTGGTGAACCCGTAAATCCCACCCCTGGCTGGCTCCACCTGCCCCACCCCTCCCCTCCCCTCCCAGGAGTCCCCTCGTGGCCCGTTTTGGATCCCAGGTAAGTGCAGGGCCCCCTCAGAGGCTCAGGGAAGGCAAAAAATGGGCCTCCTGGAGGCTCTGGAAGGCCTCTGGAGCCTGGGGAGGGTGAAAAACGGGCCTCCGGCTGTGGTGCACGAGGCCGACTAGGCGATGCCCACCATGGTCTCACCCACCCACAACCGGGCAGAGAACCGGTTGCTAAAATGTTTGAAGCCCACCTGATTTAGAAAGCAGTTTGAATGCTGGTAGGAGGATGAGTAAAGGGGAAGAGTGATAACTACCTTCAGAAAAGATTACTATTTTGTTTTCTTCCTCTGAATCTTTGTCCCCCACTATCTCTGAGTCCTAAATTGTCTCCAGGAGACTGTGTTTTATTTCTTCCCGTCTCTGCATTTATATATGAAATGAAAAAGCTATTTGAAGGATGGGCATTCTTAACTTTTCAAGTTTCCAAATCCTGGAGACCTCTAGGTATATTTATAGGGAAAGGAGATGAACTGAGTAGCAACTTTGAGCCCATTTTATTATTTTCAGAATTTGTTGGTAGACTTCTGTCCTGTATCTTTCAAATGCTTAGCAATGACTATCTGACTGTAAAAGTTCCCATGTCTAATGTGATTGATAGCATAAACAGCGAGGAGATCTGTTTTCCACTTCTCTGGGTCACTAATCCCTGCCTCATTGTCACTGAACAGGAACTGAGTCTGGCAGAAATGCCAAATGCCTTCCCCACACTTTCTAGGCATCTGTGTGATCTCATAAAACCATCACACTTTTGGGTAACTTCAGAGAATCTAAAGACATTCTAATTGGGGGGTGGGGGAAGTTAAATGTCAACAGCTTGTCTGGCATGCAAGTATTCAGTAGGTGGAATTTAAATAGCTAACTCCCTGGGGAAACAGATTGCTTCCATTTTGCTATCATTCTTCTGCAATACAAGAGTACCATTCACCAGCATGTTAAGCATAATGCCTTATTTTTCCTGAACAAACAAACACAATAGCCAACTAGTAAAAACAACAAACTGGGAATGTCACCCTTGAGCCCAAGTAGCAAGTTACAAGAGGAAGAGAAGCTGGAAACACTTCCAGGTGGGGGAATTTTAAAAAAATAATAATAATAAATCTACTGTAGCATTGCAGTCTAAATCTGAATAGATAACACCCATTTGGGTTTCCAAACTCATATAAACCATCTTCAATATTTAATGACATATACTTCATCCTAAACCATGCTTCCCACAGCAGTAGTTCCAAACTATGGTATGAAGGACCACCAGTTCATACTTTTAATTCTGACCTGCTCATATGAGTTCAGTTAATAAAACTACTCAGCCTTGAGTACTAATTTAAACATCTTCCAAATGTCAATTTTTTTCCTTTATTGCAATAAATAAATTCAGGAATATAGTATTGGCGGTTATAGTGTTGAAATTATTATTCATAATATTAATGCGGGGAGGGTGGTATAGGTAGTCTTCATTTAGTAACTAGACAATGACTGTTCACAGATATGACAGTGATGAAAAAGTAACTGTGACCAATGTAGGTTTGTAAAGCAAAACTGAAGTAAGACCATAAACCAGTCATGGTTTCACTTCAAAGCAGTTGCTTTACTTAATGACCAAGTTGCTTGTCCCAATTATGGTTGCTAAATGAGGACTACCTCTATAGTATTCATATATGACATCACCTTTGGGGAGGCTGCTTTAACATTTTAATTATTATTTGCATATAAACTGTGTTTCTTTGACCCTTCATTTGGCAATCAACATCTTAACTGAGGGTTCATTATTTTATTATATTGCAAATAAATTTCTAAACTGAGGGATTCCTATTCAGAATGGATATCTACTTCAATCCAGAATAATATTTTAATCAACAAATTGAACATTTTAATTTAATAATTCATTAATTTAATCAGCTTCTTTTAAAACAATTTTTATTAATAAAACATTTCATAGAGACTTGAAGATTTGTGCCTATGAGAAACATGGCAGAGATTGTATGTCAAGCCTAGTTGCCTTTTGAACTTTTCAAAAATAATTTAGAGACATCTGGAAAATTCCAGAGAACTGTAAAGTTCCTTCCTTCTGCACTTTAGCCTTCCATTTTCTGAAGTTCCATTTCTGTAAACTAAACCTGACATAGGAGAAACAGTTGCAGAAAATCCAAGAGGATGTTGTCCATTTGTCTGTTTATTGTGGCTACAACTAGTTCAGTATTTCTCAATCTCAGCAACTTTAAAATGGGTGGACTTTCAACCGCCCAGAATTCCCCAGTTGGTGCTTGTTGAAGTCCACCCATCTTAAAGCTGCCAAGGTTGAGAAACTATAAGCGATGATCACATATAAACATTCCACTTCCACTGAGGCATTTAATTCAAGTTGCAACTGCAACTCATATTCATATATAATACTAATCTTTTTAGAGGGAAAGCTGCAATAGGAACATAGCAGCTAGGATGCACATTGACTTTAAAAATCACTTTGTTAGGAGTTCCATACTGTGGTGAAATATTCATACAGGCAGAGAAACAGCACAAGACTGGGTTATGTGTGAAATGATTTTAAGCAAGGCAGCTAAAATAACTGAAAAAGAAATAGAGCCCAAGAATTTCAATTACTGGGTCGATTAGAAATATAATGGACATTATAATAAAGAGTGTTTTGGGCTAGGACAGATATATATTGAGCTGCAATGGCACTGTAGTTAACGAGAGTGCAGTACTGCAGGCTATTTCTGCTGCCTGCCGGCTGCCTGCAATTTGGCAGTTCGAATCTCACCAGGCTCAAGGTTCACTCAGCTTTCCATCCTTCCGAGGTGGGTAAAATGAGGACCCCGATTGTTGGGGGCAAAATGCTGACTCTGTAAACCGCTTAGAAAGGGCTGTAAAGCATCGTGAAGCGGTATATAAGTCTAAGTGCTATTGCTATATTAAATCTAATAAGATATAACAAAATAAAAATACATCAGAAAAATCTTCAAAAATGGAAATCTGGTTCAAAACTGAGCAAAAAGCAGCTCACAGAGATAGTATATGACTCAAAATATGGAAACCATTGGACATGGATATTCCTCTGTTAGGAAAAAAACAACACAACTAATGAAAAATTGAGTGAACAAAAATTTGTCTGCCTCTTCTCCATTATATTTTAAGTTGCTTTAAGACAATTTCCAACTGCACCCCAGCTCAGAATGTCAGTCATTTTAGAGAAGGAGAAAAACATGCTAATCTTTACCGCTTTTAAAAAAAATCCTGAACAACAGAGCATTTGTTTAAACATGTTGAAGTTCTTTCTAAGAAAAAGTTTTCAGAATCGAAATGGAAGGTGGTCAGATGAGGGTGGATGGTTTGTGAATCATCTCTCTTTCCAAAGAGCCCACTTCATTCCTGTTGTTAAATGTCTTCCTCCCCAAAGCCCCATATGACTAACTCCCACCCCAAATCTCCAAATTTTATTTTCAGTTATATTCATGTGAACTTGGGAGGTTCCTTTCCTCTACATATCTTGCAACTTTTCTCTACTTAAGAAGAGTGCAATTTAGTGGTTTTAAATAAATAACTGCCACAGAAGATTGATTTTGTTCTTATCATAGTTGCCAAGATTCCTGTTGCACTGCAGAGTCTTTCTTCTGCGTACTAGAAATTTCACTGAACATTTTTCTGCAATAAAATTCAAAAGAAGAAACTTCTGTTGATTAAACAATCATCCAATTAGAAAGTCCCAACTACAGTACTGTGAAGGATGGTCCTTGTTGTAAGCTAAAGATCTCGAGAACCAGCTTATGGCTTATTGAAACAAAACAGCATTTAGTCAGAACTTACAATCTGGTTTACAATTCAAAGTCTGAGCCCAGCAGAGTTTCATCGGTTTGAATAAAACAAAGTTCAACTATAAAAAAAGAAGCATTTTTGGTTATTCTACAGTGTTAACCCTGAAGCTGACCTGACCGGAGCCATTTTGAGGCTTCAGTGTTGCCACATTGGAGCTGAGGAATAGGGAGGGGAGAATTGAGATAGCTGGGGTTTTGTAGCCAAAACAAAATGCTTTCTCCTGGGAACCAAGGATATTTCCACAGGTGGCTGGATGGAGGAGGAGTGAAGTTACCAGGCAACCGGATGGCACCTTGATTGGACCATGTGACTGATTGTTTGGAAAGAGGGAAAAACTTTTACTTTTAATTAGGGGAAAACCATGGGAACATTCAGAGTCGGTTTCACCAGATTGTGCCAATATTGACAGATATGTCAAACAAAACCATTCTTTGAGGAACCTACCTGCCTCGGAGTTCTGTTTGCTATGGGCGTATTACTTGGAACCCTGACATAGAGATTCATAATAGGTACAAGGAGGCTCTGAAACACTGGTAGCACAAAAGGAAGGTCTGTCTCAGTGTAAATTAAGATTAGTGGTATGGAGCAGGATCACAAGCAAATATGAACTCCACATAACAACTGTTAGCCATATTTATAGAAAAAAAGTCATAAGCAAAAATTTATATGAAGGTATTCAATAAACAGCTTCAAGAAGACCAACCTATGCATAATTGGCATATGGCTCCTTGTGCACAATCTTGTACACTCACAACATATTAACATTCTTGAATAAATATAATGACCTGGAAAAAGAAGAGCACTGCATTATATCTTACCCATAATTTGCTGTCATAATAAAAGGCTCCTAGCAGTTTTACAATGTGTGGGTGATCACAAGTAGCAAGAATCTCTATTTCCACCATATAGTCTTCCAGCTCATCTTCACTTTTGGTCTCAATAACTTTGGCAGCAGCTAAGGCTCCGGTCTCTCTGTTTATGGCCTGTAACATATAAGCAAACGGAACATTATCTCTTGTGTGAGAAAAGGATGAATGCTACTCAATACACCCAGAAGAACAATTTTGGGTTATGATTATTGTACCAAATAATAACCCTGGTGTAATTGGTACATGAGAGCATATTAAAATGTGTCATGAAATGTCAAACATATATGCAGTTATGGGAATTAATGAAATTAACTACATGATCAAGGCAGCAATCAAATATTCTACGTATTATTAAGTCTGAAGGCAGCTTCATCTGAAACCCATCTTTCAGCCACTACCATGGTTGAAGGATTACAGGGAAAGGAGGCAAATCCATCTTTTTTTCATCAAAGCCATTATAAATGACCATTTTTGCACATGTGGAACACAATCTAAACCATAGTTGGGTAGCGTACAGGATGAGACAGATTTGTACATTAAGTTTCTGACCAAGTTGCTAAGATAACTGTAAGCAGTGAAAAGCTGCATGTAGTCAAATCTGCACATGTACTTAGATGTACTTACATCTGTATATGTAAGAATGTTTGCAGCCCATTTACCAACAAGCATTATATGTGAAAACTCAAGATTAAACTGGTTTAATTGTCCAGTTTAAACAATTCTAAACAATTCATAAATGGGCATGTTGTTCAACGCCTTCACTATAAGTACATCCAAAGTAGAAGTGGAGCTGTGGAGCAAGAGGTAGTAATGCCTCAAAGTATCTTAACAACTCAAAGCAGGATGGATCAAAGATATATGGGCAAAATGATTATCATCTGGTGTCCAAATATTGTAAACGGATTGTATTGTACACTGAAAATGTAGAGCTCTTGAAGTTATATAGAGCTAATTCTCTTTTTATTAACTGCTCTAAGATAACTTGTCTTGAATTAAAGGGTGACAAACACTGAAGTAGTTTAAAGTAAGCAACCTTGAGTCTCTACCAGAAAGTCTCTAATACTTTGCCTCCTGTGCATCTGGCACTTCATTCTTAACTAAATTGGACAAATGAAGCTTTTTAGGACATGTTTTTCAAATGCTGCTGTCTTGATTAGCTAGAGACTGATACAGGATACTAGATAGAGGGGAAAACTGAACTAGATCTCATTACTGATTTGAATATGGTCAACTAAGCCAGGCAAAGCCCAGCAGTTATAAAGTTTTAATATCAGTTCTGAAAGCTTTTTGAAAAAGTCCTGAACAGCATTGGCCCTCCTACCCATCTTAGAGAATGATATCTAGTTATGCTTCCTTGGTCATCGGAACCCAATTCCCAGGGTTATCTCTCTTAATTTGGCCAAAATGTGCAGGAATGAGGAATGTACTGAGCAAGAGAGAGCAATGCATAAAGTTCTGGTGTAGTTTCTCTAGACTGACTCATTTCCAGGTAATCTACCAAGGCATAGGGACAATCAGTCAGTGATTACACACATCATCCACAAATAGTTTTTCTCCAGTTGACAAAAAGGGATACTCAGCACAAGCTTTTTGTGATAAACAGAGGTACACATATACAAACAGATGAATAGCTAAGATAGTAACAGCCTTATTGAATAAACTTAACCAATCTACTTAAGTATAGAACAAGACCATATGTTCCACATCTTTGTCTAATACTCTAAACATAATATATAACTCTCTCTTTACTTGAAGAGATGTGGCGGTACTTTCCATCCTGAATCTTCTGCAAAGCCACATCGGGTGATGAGTGTTGTGGGCTGAATGAGCTTCACTGGAAAATTCTAAGGGCTTGTTGTCTACATTATTGCTTTCTCTTTTTAGATTTCTGTTTATAATATCTTCACAGACAGTTTATAACAGCATTTGTGCCCAACATAAACATTCAAGGTGTGCTTGAGTGAGGACAACATTGGAAATGCAGGAATATGTTGGCTACTATGATTTTATAGTGCTGTTTAGTAAGCCACATTTTAGAGGCTGAAGCTGAGTTTGTACCCTTGCATCATGCCATCTCTTTCTAAAAAGAGAGGGAGAGGTGGGGAGAGAGAAAAAAGTAAATAATTTTATTTTCTTTTTAAAATGTTATTGTACTTCCTTTTAGAGAAGAATAGTTTGTGCTAGCAAAACAAAAGATTAGAAAGCACCGGGAAATATTCAGGCTTACTAAGTGGAACTTAGTACAGGAAGCTACATGCATCAAATGGTAGAAAGATCTGCTGTCTCTCGTCACAGGGTGCAGAACTATTGGCTTGGAGTAGCAGAACACAGTTCTACTCATCACAGAACTACCACCAAATGACAAGTGATAGTAAGAAGTACAAGAGTTTCCAACTGGAGAAAACAACTAAGATCCTAGTGTATATGTAGATTCTCAATCATCCAGGTCGCGGTTGTCCCAAGGTGCTTTTTCAAAAGGCAACTGGACTTTCTTTCTTTTTAAGATCCTAGTGATACTGGTTAGGCACCAACTTTAAGAGATCCACTATAATAAGGATCTAACCTTACTGATAACCCTCCAAATTCTGTACAACATCTTTTCTGGATTATGTGTTGGCATGATTGTAGGAACTGTGCTCAGATACCATCCTGAATCAGTTTTTCAAAATCATCTTTTGTTAAAAGGAAAAAAAGCTGGATTCATTCTTAACAAAAGAATAAACAAATTTTGACTTTTTGTCAGTTTCTCTTTCATTTTAAGCAACTATTGCTAGCACCTTTATGAAGAGATTATACAAGCTGATAATAGGAGAATACAGACTGAAACTCCATTCCTCAGGAGCCCACAGTGAACTCTTTAGGGACTTTCCAAAGTTGTTACCAAATTATTATTTAATGTATCAAAAGGTAAATAAAATGAAAACAAATGTACTTTTCAGCCTATCCAAACCCGCTATTTTTTGGACTATGGCCTTGCATGTCACACAAAGATCAAAAATGGTATGAAAAACTTTTGCAGAATCCTGTCCCAGGACAGTAAATGGATTGATACTCTGCAGGGGAAGCATCTGTTGAGTCAAGCAGCAAAACCCACAAGACAGAAAGATATTTATGTTTATGTGTTCATCCTCAAGTCTGCCTCCTGACACACTATCCCAGGGTGTCAAACTCAAGGCCCGCGGGCTGCATCCGGCCCATAGGATGCTTAAATCCGGCCCACGGGGCCAGCCTGGAAATATGAAAGGTGCCTCAGGTGGCTAAAACGGCCATGTGCGGCCCCCCGCGCCTTGTTTTCACTCTCCATGGCCTCCTGCAGCAATGTGCTGGCCGGAAATGGGCTGAACACCAGCCAAAAATGGCCTGAAAACCAGACCAATAATAAAAAGGCCCTAAAACGGGCTACGCCAACCCCCTGACGCCCTCCGCCTCCCCCACCCGCTGGCCCATAGAGGAGAACTACAATGCTGATCCGGCTTTCAAAGAAATCCAGTTTGACACCCCTGCTCTATCCCATTACCCCATTACTTGTCTAATAATCCCTTACATTTTCCAGATTCATATTTGCAACAGATCGTATTTGCCAGATAACAGAGACCAAAATCAAATATGTTAATAGCTTGTTTTACGTGCCTTTTATAATGTCTGTTAATTATTACACATATCATTATTCTAATTTCCCAGTTATCTCATTTCTAAAGCAGTAACTATAGAGCAAAAGGAGATCATTTGTAGAAGAGCTATTCAGTCAGGGAATGAAGAGGAAGAAGAAACCGTATGAAAGTTTACAGTGACAGAGACCTTGCTGCCTCATCATGAATTCAATTCAGTTATTCTGATTGTCTAGTAGAATATTTCTATCACAATTTCTAAATTTGTGAAAGTGTAAAAAATGGAAACACAGATCACTGAAGTTAAATATTAAGTCAACAAACTTCTGTCATACATCCTGCCCTCAGGGCAAAGTACAACGCTCAAAGTTTATTCTCAGTACGCTTTCCAAAGGATTTACAAATATATTACATTTCTTCATCTTCCATCTGTTCAGTGCAACATGAAAATGATTTCATAGCATATGGAGTATGATGGACAACAGCTAGAGCAGAAATGGAACCTTTCACCAGTCACAGAAAAAATGGCAATGTAATGAAAGATTACAAACCTTATGTGGACTTTTTGCTGAAAGTAAAAAAATATTGAATTCATGATTTCAGAACTCAGGGATTAAAAAAAGATGAAAAGGATGGGAGAAATTAAAGATGACAATTACTTGATAGAAAACAGAAGGCATAGTTGTATGTTTTCTTTTCTTTATTTCCTTTTTCTATTTGACTTTTTTTAAAATTTGTGTATAATTTTACTAAATTGAAAAATTCTCTCTCTCTCTCTGGATATATAAAGAAATGAAAACTTTCATGTGATGAACCACCTTTAGACATGGCTTTTTCTGTGTTATAGGCATACTTTAAAAACTCATTCCATGGAGCAAGACTCAACCATTGCAATGTTCTCATACACGCCTTAGCTTGTTCTGTGCTGGCCTCTATCAGGAAGCAAACTTCCTTTCATTTCAGATAGAAAGTCATTAAAACGTCTACTGTTCTTTTTTTCTTTTTCTTTGAGGAATGAGAGCACATTTATTATATTTGGTTTTTTTTATCTGTACTTCTTGCTTAATGCAAATATTTTTTTTACATTTTTTTATCTATGTCATTTTTATATTTGTGGGCTTTACCTGCTGTGTGCTGCCCCGAATCTCTTTTGGTAAAATGGGTTGCTGTACAAATGTGATTAGTAAATATTGGGAAAAAAATTAAAAAATAAAGTAATAATGAACTATTCTGTTAAACTATTCTGAAAAGAGTCAAGAAACTCAAACAAGGGGCATCCATACATATGTAAACATGTGACAACTGCAGGATAAAGTTATAACATTGAGTGTTCTTCTTCAGAGTTCTCTTCAGTCCTGTCACCTTCCAGAATACCCAAAGCCATTCCCTTTCCCACTCAGCTTCCAATCCTGGACACTCCCAAACACAAAGTATTAATTCTGTATTTAGTAATCAAGTTTCATCCTCACTGTTTGTTTTTCTATTTGTACGGAGTCTTGTATAAAGACTTCATTCATATATTGTGGGATTTCTGAGTTTGGATTTTTGAGTTACGTAGGTACTTCGGTACCTATATAAATACAATCAAAGACTCAGTTATGCTACTAGTATACAGGTTAAAGTTAATTCTTTTGTATTTTAATTTCTTTTGAAACTTAATAAAGTTTTGGTTAAAAAAAGTAACCATACATTTTTAGTAAATGTAGGAGAAAGGATGTCTGTGAGAATTTAGCTGCAAATTGCTCAAGATTTGCCTGCCACTCTGGCCCAACTCACCTTAGCAGAAGGCTGTCCTGTGAACTGAACAATCTGGTGAGATGTTATTAACAAACTTTCACTTGTGAGAAACTGTGAGCCTCTTGTAAGAGCTGTGGTTCCTTCCTTTCTGTGGTCTACATAGTTTGCTTTCAGAGAACTCCTAGAAAAAGCTTCCTTTGAGACTGGACTTGCTGGAAATCATCCACAACATAAGAACGTAACATAAGGGTGAGAGTGGAAGCCTTATACCGCTTATGGAGTGTGATTTGGCTTCTCCAGGTTAAATCTGAACTCAGAAAGTGATGAAAATTTTCAGCTTATTGAAATGATCTAATGAATTACCCACATGATTAGATGTGATAGTCGCTCTGGTCAGACATGACTTCCTCTTCTGTGCCAAGTAGAAATGCATTATATTGATCATTTGTTGTCTGCAAACTCAGTCATTTGCACTTAAAATAAGACACTGCCATAACTGTGTTTTCAAAATCTGCTTGCTCAATATGCCACCTTTACAAAGAGGCTGTTCTGATTTTTCCGTTTGTGAATTGTAAATTAATGAGGTATCAAGAGACAGAGATACAAGTTGGGTAATAAACACAAGTCTTTAAGTAGTGTCTTTCCTCTCTAGATTCTGTTGAATGACATCCTGCCCTCTCCAGCCAGTGCGGCAAATGGTCAGATATAACAGCAATTGATAACCAACCTGGTAAAAAAATTAAACACAGGACTAGCTGGGGAGTTTCAAGGTCAGGTTCATCCACAGAACACAATGGGCAGCCTTGGGTCAATCACTGTCAACCCCACCAACGTCACAACATAACTGACTTGGGGGAAAATGCAGAAGAGAATTCTATTTGTATAACCTTGAGTTCAAGGAAGGAATCCAAGATATAATCAAATAAAATAAGGCTGCTATCACTTATGACTCAAAGTTAGGAATTATTGCCTTGAACTAAGTGGAGTTCAGGGCTAGAGATGCAACATTTTCTTTTCTCATTTGTTTCCTGAAATACCCTAAAAAGAATTGAAATAGTCATTTTTTTCATATTATTCTTTACTTATTTAAATTCTCTTTGCTGCAATAAGAACATTACATGCATTGTGGATAGTTCTGCTTATTCCTAACACTTATTCATAAAATTAGCAAATTTAGTACATTTATTAAATGTCAATATATGATTTGGTATATACACTTATAACTTGAATTATACATATACATACACCCCCACACACATCTATGAAGCAATCGGTAATACACACAAAGGTCCTCTAAGAAATACAGAATCTCTTAATTTTGTCAGCAAGGTAAGTCAGCAAAAATAAATTCAGAACTGAAAAAAATATCAATATGACAATAAAATGGAGCTAAATGTTTTCTCGACTTAAGACTCTTCTACATGTTCACGTTTTTAGAAAAAGAGCTGAAGAAAACAGGAAAAAAACAGGAAGAGTCATTGCATAAAAGGTTTTCCTTTAGAGCAATATGCACTTTCCCCCCCCTGACATAGGATAACTACCAACAGTTTCTGCTTCTTCAAAACTTATTGTTTTATCTACTAAATAGACTCATAATTTTAAAAACTGAAGGTTTGACCAAACTAAGGCAAACTTCTGTATTCTTTCACACATTTTGGATATAAGAATTATGTTGCTCATATATTCTAAATGTATTACATATTATTGAAGAATGTTTGGGAGGGATAAAGAATAACAATATATTAACTTACTCCATGTTATTCTGAAAAAGAAATGATTTCATTGAATTTTGACTATATGCCATTGGTATTGACTTTTAGTGGCATCAGGTATGGATTCTTTCAGGAGGACCTGTCTTCCTGAAATATTGCATCCAGTTTTGATTATCATGTTACAAAAAAAAAAGATGCTAAGACTCTAGAAAGAGTACGGAGAAGACCAACAAATATGATTAGGGGGCTGGAGGCTAAAACATATGATGAACAGTTTGCAGGAACTGGACATGCCTAGGCTAACAAAGAGAAGGACTAGGGGTGACATGATAATATTTGAGCAGCTGTCACTGGGAAGACTGGGTCAGCCCATTCTCCAAAGCACTTGAAGGCAGGACAAGAAGTAACAGATGGACACTATCAAGGAAAGATGCAACTAAGAACTAAAGAGAAATGTTCTGACAATGAGAAAAATTAATCAGTGGAAATCCCTAATTGCTTTTCTGGTTGTTCAGCCAGAATTCAAGAGGGCACATTTTTGCTTGGAGATATTAGAGGCATTGAAAGTTGTATCACAAGTGCAAGTGCACAAAATTTCTTTCAACAATACATTGTGTCCAATAATTTAAATAACTTTAAATTGGGGGTGGGGGGTTTACAAGGGTACAGAGTTAAAAAATCAGATATCAGTATTGCCATTGGAAATTAATTTCAGAGCAGGTGAGAAGTGAAAGTAAGTTCAGAGCAGTCATGTAGAAAGTCCAGTTGCACCCTTGAGCATTGTGCAGATTCTAATAGATATGTACAATACTGTGAAAACATTATACAGCGTGGCATTTCTAAGGGAGATGCTTACCATCTCAACAAATACAGATAAGTAGGAAGTTTGTATCCATTTCCTACCTAAACCAAGAGGACAAATTGATCCTCTGTTGCAACTATATTACTGAAAGATAATTTAAATCACTATTTACATTCTGCTAGAGAGAATTTCCCTGAGGATGGGCTCCAACAAGAGTCTGAAAGCTCAGAAGACTAAGTCTCTGGTCCCAGGGGCCAACCCAGATTGGATCCCGCAGTATTATCCTGGGTCATGTATATTTGCCTTCATCTTTAGTTCCACATGAATCTGATTTTAGACATCAACCATGCCCAGTCTTTTGGTATACCAGCTTCTTAGAGGCCAGCTAACAGCACTGACTTTTAAAAATCTAGGAAACTATTAGAACTGCAAACACACTTCTGACTTCAGACAAAAACACGGAGACGGCTTCATTTTTGGCTGCTTTTCTTTTCTGTATTATAGTCAGAACTGCTGGCCTATGTTCAGAAAGGACAATGATCTGGATTCCACAGCACTAGGGGGTAGGTGGGTAGGAATTAGCTTTTCTCACTATTAAAGGGGGGGGGAGCAATACACACATCCTGCCAAAATCCTCTCTCCATTCCCACCCCACCCCACCTCTTTCTCTCTCTTTTATAGATATTTATACATGTATATAAAGAGACAAAGAGAGAGAAAGAGAGAGATATGTTGCAACAGAAACAATTATACATTGAACAATAGCAGCGGAAATTACAAAATCCCCTTTCAGCTTTACCCAGTAACTAGAGTGGCCTTGCTGTTCATCTTTTAGAGGATGTGAAACAATGATTCAGGAAAACAAACTTGTATTTCGAACACTAATAGCTCTAGCAAGATGAGACCAAAATCCTACCATATATTCACAATCTCCCAGTATCTACCTAATATTCTATTTTTCCCTCACCACCAAGTAAAAAGACAGGTATCAGAGTGTAGAGAAAAAAACTGGAATAGTGCAGTAATTAGGAATTTTACATGAATAATTCTGAAGTACTAAACATGCCACATATCTTTGGAGAATCGCTCAAGTTTCTTTTGTTTGTTATAATATGCATATGTTGAGGATAAAACTAATATTAGGTCAGCAGCAATCTCACATTCATTTACTTAGTCTTTTTCCCAATGATTTTTCTCTTGAACTAATCCTCTACCAGGCCTATTATGGTGCTGCCCCTTAACATCATAATTCAGAATGGTGATATAAAACATGGGAACTCACTATCTCAGGGGTGTCAAACTCGTGGCCCGCAGGCCGGATGTGTCACACACTGGCCATGCTCATCCCCGGTTTAGCAAAGGGGAAAAAAGTCACGATAGGTCACGGACATGACGACATGAGTTTGACACCCCTGCACTATCTGCTTAATTCATGAGGATGCTGGAATGAACTAAGTCAGAATTCCAATAATTTCACATTCCTTTAAATAAGTCAAACAAAGGATTCTCAGAGCAATATGAAATATGATGGTTTCTGCCAAACAGTTTCCTCTGTACCAAAGTCACACAATCTATTTTTCCCCTAATTATTTATATATGGACTGCATCAGTAGAGGCTAAACCAATGTCATTGTATACATGATATACAATGACAATAAAGGCTTTGAATATATTAATACATTATTAAAGTGAAATATAGAGATTCCCAGTGCGTTCTTTCTTTTTCCATTTTGAAATGTTGAGTTACATTTTTGAAGGGAGGGAGGCTTAAATAAAAACAAGGTATGAGCTTGCTCAGAGTTTTGGTATCGGCAGCAGACCAGGGTATGAAACATTCTTACAGTTTTCAATGGTCCTGTGTTGGTCATTGCACACACGACTTGTGCAGTCAGCTGGCAACAAAGACATCAGGTTGATTACTGTTTCAATTATAGAAATATGTACCGGTAGCAATGTGGCAGGCTTTCTTGTTAAGGTCTTCAGTCAAATGTATGGCATTTTCAAATCTTGTGTTTACATAGTTTACCACACAAAAACCTTTGAGACTTTTGCGGTGAAATGAAAACACCTGCCTGAAAATTGTGAATGGATGAAGAAAATTGTAACTATTATGATTAAATAATTATCAACAGCATTTTGAAGAACTTTAAATCTCATTTATTTCTTTTTTAAAAGTTGATTTTGTCTAACAAGTGCTTTAAACAACCCTTGGTATCCCTCCCACAGTTAAAAATAAACGAATGCTTTATTCAAAAATCAATTCTTAGCCACATGCCTATTATGAACAGCCTGGAAAATTAAGCAGCTTTTTCTTCTCTCCTCCTATCTGAAACCTGCAACAGTATTTTAACGGTTTAGCACTATGAAGAACATTTTTCCACTTGATTTCAGAAACCTACGGACGTATTGCAAATGCAGGAGGTGATTGCCCAATTACCATAAATATTGACTGCCTAATGCCTAATGAATTGTAAAACACAACTGTTCCATTTTAAGAAAAATTATTGGAAGAGCCAACTTTCATATAAAGTGAATGTGAGTGGCTCTTACATTCCTAGCCAGCATAACTATTACTGTGGGAATTTATGAGTTCTGATCCTAACACATCTGGAGGACATTGGTATGTTTGTTTATTTATCAAATTTTATAACTGCCCATCTCACAAAGGCAAATTTGGATGGCACACAATAATCAGATAGGTTAAAAAACGTTGTGTTAGATCAGGGGTGTCAAACTCAAGATTTGTGGGCCAGATCTGACCCATGGGGTGCTTAAATCTGGCCCGCGGTCTGGAAATAGCAAAGTGTTAGGGGTTTGGCCAGCAAAGTACTGCAGGAAGCTGTCCAGGCCAAAAATGGGGCATGGGGGAGCGCACATGCCCCCCCCACGCCTTATTTTGGCTGGCAAAGTGCTACAGGAGGTGTCCGTGCCATCTCCCCAACCCCCCTCCCCCACCAGCCTGTGGAGAGAACTACAATGTTGATCCGGCCCTCAAAGAAATCCAGTTTGATGCCCCCGATAAATAGTCAGCACTTATCCCCAGCAACTCATCATGCTGCAACAGGCTACTGAGAATCTATACTAGTTCTTTCAAAAAAGAAGTAGGATTGTAAATATGATTCATTACAGGAGAGAAGTACATGTAGTTTTCAAACAACTAAAGATAAAAATGAAAATAAATTCATTTTCAAACTAGCTAAGGCATTGCTACCAGTGTGTTTGAGCAATATGTATTAGTAGTTTCTCACTAGGTATATTGATGGGCCTGCTCTGATCGAATCAGGGAACAATGCCCATCTAACATTGCACAAAACTTAAAATCATTATATCACTTGTCAAGATTTATGGTCCTGAAGCTATGTGTACATAGATTTCCTCCCAGTCCAGTCAGTAATAACTGGTTCTCAAAATTGTCAATCAAATTCTGATTCAAAATAATGCCAATGAGGAATATGCACATTATGAAAATAATTCTTAAGTACACCAGACTTTGAAGAAATATGCATGGCTTTGCCAGTCATTAAAGAGCCCAGCTTTTTGCAGGCTTCTGAACAAACTGAAAACTTTAAATATTCCACTTGTTAAAGTTATAAATCATGTGGCTATTAAAACAGCACCACCAAATTTTTCAGAGTTGTGTAAAATGATGGATAGATAATAGGGAGGTAGTTTTCTCACACATTCACAAAGTCCGAAGTGCATTTTCAGAATAATTTCAAAGTGAGCACATCTCTAAGAGGCATGATTTTGAAGCAAAAATTATTTTGCATTTATGAGAATCAGTCTCAGTATACACTGGGGAACATATCTATGTTGTATTTTTGAGGGTTGCTTAGTGATTCATAATTCCTTATCTTTATCTTTGGAGACCCATGTATATATCAACTTACTGCTTGGGAAATGTAGATCAGTGGTAGGGAATTTTCTTGGCCATGACTTGTTATTGCTCTTTATTTACAAGTATGGCACTACAGTATAAACAATAGATACACATAAGACTGATTTAACCATTTTATAGTTTCCTGCTCAAGATTTTAGAATTTATTACTTTGTCATTCATGAACTCACAATATGGTTTTGTTTTGTTTGTATCACTAATTAAATTTATGACCTGCAATAAAACTGCAATAAAGCACTTACTTACTCCACATGTTTGGTATATATTTGATTTTTCAATCTTAAAAGCTCAGTTACTTAGAGCAGATAATATTGTGTTGCAAAACAGATTATTCCCACCCCTTTCCATTTTTAAAAGTGCCCTGACTGTTCCAACAGCTTCATTAGGTATAAGATCACAATTTAATAGATATAAAGGGTTAAAAGCTCCAACTTCCAACAGCAATTGTCAAGTTTCTTCATCCTTTTTTGCTTAATAAACACAGAATGTTCTCACCCAGAACCAGATCATAACTCTGCATGTTTACATTTACAGTTGGAGCAAGCAGAGGGATTCCAGAGTTAAGGACTTCATCAAGAACAATATGGAGACTGTCACTAATAATTAAGAAAACCTGTGTTCTTGTCATATGATAAAAGCATGGGGTAGATGTGGAAAACTGCGTAAGGTAAAATAATAGAATGTATTGCAACCTAGCTTTTTGATAGTAAAGAAACACATTTTATTAGCTTTCGGCTCCTTGGTTGCATGGAGCAATTTGATCACCTAGCAGTAACTGAAAACAAAGTGCAAGAACACAGAGGTACATACATTGCTCAGGAAAAGAACGGTTACTTATAGAAATTTCTTGGTAAATTCCAAAAGATATATCAGAATAGAAGCATTCAGAAGAAGACAGTCCTAACGCGGAATGGCAGCCACATTTTCTCCTGTTAATATGCCAATCAGAATGTATTCTGGTGAGGAACAGAAACTGTCCATTAGTGCAAAGAGAGAGAAAAAAGGAAGAGTTGCAATCCAACTGAATTGCCCAAGGTGGAAGATTTGTCTAGATGCCAGTAAAAGAAGAAAGAATATTGAAAAAAATGCAGAAGTACTAAAGCTGGATTGCACAAGAATCCAGGTGCAGGGTCAAAACATGTTCTCTCCCCCCCCCCCATGCCTTCCTTCTGAATTGTCACATGATTTATAGTACATCTGTCAAGGAAGGAAGCTCTGCTTAAAAAGATTCTTCCTAAAATGCCAAAGGCAAGACTCCCATATGGAGGCTAAGATATGTAAACTTACAGCTCCTACTGCCACTAAGGCTTTGCCTATGACTATTGCAGTTGCAAAAACTATGGTGCTGGAGAAGACACTTGCGAGTCCCTTGGATGACAAGGCAAACAAACCGGTCAGTCCTAGAGGAGATCAACCCTGACTGCTCTTTAGAAGGCCAGATCCTGAAGATGAAA
>JANHJO010005567.1:90997-102014 GCA_032468235.1 Pseudoxyrhopus heterurus | reverse complement strand
AACTGGAGCACTCACCATGGGGTCTTCACCTTCATCACTATCATAAGAGGTGATGGGGAGCGTTGCACTCGTCGTGGTGTCCAGTGGTGTAGAAATATCCGACGTCGACCCATCCAGGGAGGTACAAGCCAAACCTTTCCTTGTCCTTTCCAATGTCTTGGTATTTTTCAGAGGGGGGTTTGGCGTCCTTCGGCTTGGTACCTTAGGTGGGACCGGAGTCATGGGTGGGACCCCTGTAGCCGTTGGAACTGCCCCTGGATAGATGCTAGTACACTCAGCCGCTCGATGGCCCACCTTATTACACCTGAAACAGCGAAGCAGAGGCCGGGGAGATGGAATCATTGGCTTACTCGCCGTCTGGAATGCCGGTACATTTTGTTTCTTTAACATTGTAGTTAGTCCACCCCCTCCTCGTTCCTTTAACCGACGTAAACTCGCCTCCAATTCCACAGCAGCCTTGAACCAGTCGGTCAACCTCGCTGGTAAGCCCCGATATAGACAGGCCTGATGTATTTCACGCTCGAGTCCCATCTGGAAATGATGGACTAAGAGCTTTTCCGGCCATGACCGTAACCGTCCTGCAACTTTTTTAAAAGCGATAACATAGTCCTTAACAGATTTGCCACTTTGTTTAAGACTCAATATTTCTCCTTCAGCCTGCTGTTCCCAGGTGTTATCCTCAAATCGAATTCTTAAGGCCTCAAGAAACAGTCCTACGGACGTCAACTCCCGTGCCCTCTCTTGATGGAGGGCTGCCACCCAGTCGGCCGCTTCTCCCTCCAACACTGTGGTAATTGCCACAACAGTAGCCCACTCAGACACATACATATGGCCATAATTATCCAGGTGTGCAATGACCTGGCTCAAGAAGAGCGCGGTTCTACCCGGGTTGCCATCAAAAGATGTAGGTATAGGAGGTGGTCCCCACATTAATGGATTCCAAGGATAACCTTGGGGCGGGTGTATGGGGCCCACCCCAGGTGGAGCAAAAGACCCATCCATGGGACCCTGAAGTCGGTGATGCGGTATTCCTTCCGTACTCCGAACATTGGGTTTGTCATCATATGTGTTATGATGGCGTACACCTCGTGATTTAGGGCCAAAGTCCAATGCGGCGGGACTCACACCGTCCCCTTGACCACTCCTGTGACGAACGTCTTCTAGCCCCGAAAATGTGGTCAAACGTGAACCACGAATATCCATGCCCCGGATTTTCTCCCCAGTACCCTTTGTGGCCTGAGTATATCCGGGCTCCCCAAATCTATCTCTTAGGATCTCCATCGTGGTACTCCCCACATCAGTGGAGCAACTCCCATCCCCATCCTCTTCTTCAGTCCATTTTTTCTCTCTCCACTCCCACCAACGTTTGCCCCTAGGAGATGTTTTCACACCTGAGGATCCCGTCCACCAGTCCTCGGTACTAGGGCCTCTTTGGTCACCACCTTCGCCTCTTAGCTTGGCTTTTGGTCGCACTATCTGTTCAGGACTTCCTGGAGCATGCAAGCCAGTGACGCCAGTAGAATCGTCCTGGGAGGCAGCTGTCAGCGGTTCCCAACTGCGAACGGCAGCGGAAGCAGCTCCAAGCCTGCTTACGTCAGCTGGCTCCCCAGCTGGCGTGGCTAGAGTTCCCCGGCGTCTCATCCCTGCATTGGTGGTTTCAGCGTCCTTTGCGCCACTCACGCCTCCTGCTGCCTCCCCAGTTGGCGCAGGCAAATTCTCCTGGCCGCGGCTTCTCGCGGCGGCTTCTGGAAGCCCGCCTACACCATCCCCAGCTGACGCATCCGCCTCCTCCATTCTCGCCGCGCCCGTCAGCTGAGAGCTCGAAAAAACAGGAAGTATGTTCGGATTAGCGGAGCGCTGACTTCCTCTCAGCTCCGCTTGTTCAGATCGCCGGAAAAGAAAGTCTCAACCACAGGTCTCGTAAATTCAGCTCTTTTTATTCCAAAGCGACAGCAATCAATACGAAGGAGCGGAAACATCCGCTAAGTCAGCGCTGGGTTTATCCGTCACCCAGCGCTGTCTTTTATACAATTTGTCGTTACCCCGCCCTACACTCCGGCCACCACCCAACCCATCATCCACACGTGTTTCCCTTTCCCCTGTAATGCAGTGCTTAATTGTAGTGATGGTAGTCAGTTAGATATATCTCGATTACCACTCTCTCTGTTGGTGGATGCAGTATCCCCACTTCATATGTTGGCCCAGGAGGGGTCAACACTATGTTTATCAAATGTTTAATTTCATAGCATAATCCACATCCAAAGTACTTTGAAAAGACTATAAAATATTCACTAAGCAACTAGTCATTTACCTAAGCTACTCAGCAAATGTGATGCAAATGTGATACACAGCAATGTATAGTTTCAGTTTTATTTTGTTAAGAATGTTGCTTATTTTTTCCACCCCTTTTTTAATCTGTAGCATAGTCCTTTTCATTATATAAATTAATTGGTTATATGCTACATGCATATATGTTAGAAATTTAATAGAATAAATCAATTCACAAGAAGCTGATAAAACAATTTAGTGCTGTATTTTTCAGTAGACAAGTCACTTTTAAAAAAAAGATACAATAAAACATTGAAAATGTCCAGAGAAGGATTGTCTAGAAAAGGTCATGAGATAGCTAGAGTTATCTTGGGTGATTCAGCCATAACTCTTAGGGATCCTGATTGAAAGAGGTAAATTGTTACAGATACAGCAGGCTTTGGCTTTTATTAATAGATATTTGAAAAGCACTTCCCATTTCCCTGAATAGAAAAAAATTCAGGATTAGTGCACAAGTCACATTTGGTTTCCTTTGGATGAAAAAGCATCAATAGACTTACTGAATTTTAATATTTGCTTTTGCCATACAGTTCATAGGAGGGAGAAAAACATTTTTAATAATCAAAAGAGCTTTCTACATAGCTCTTGCACCTTAGGGCAACAATTACTACTTCCCTATTTTCTATACATTTTCTTTTACCATATCTTTTTGCCTTTATTATTTCTAAAATGTTTGAACTAGTATTATGGTTCCATGTAAAATCCATTTCATAGGTTGAATTAAGTGTTTGATTATTAATGAGCCTATTTACAGCTCCATTGAAAAGCTAGGAATATCATCCTTTAGGTTTAACAAGCCTGCTGACCTCCCTTCAGGGAATTCTTTACTATTTAAGGAAATGTGTAATTGACAGGGGTTAGAAATCTTTTGTCAATTTCACCTCCATAATACAAATGCCTCTCTAGCAAGTTTCATATTGTGCCAAAGAAATGCAGGCAAATCCTAACTTACTTTATGGTTGGCATTGTAAATTGTAACAATTAAGGGGAAAATACTAGTAAGACACTTTCCATCATTTTCAATCATGGGCTGGGGACAAATTTAGGACACTGCCACAGAGAACATGGCAGAAAAAAAAATATTTGCAGGACATATCTGTGATATATTTAGATGCAATGGTGAGCCAATAAAATTCTGTAGGCACAAGTGAGCAATCTTTTGCTGCAAGCAACTGCATTGACGGTTGATGATAAGAGCTTTAGTGCCTGGAAAATGGTGAAAATGTATATGCCAGTCTCTCGTGCACAGGAGAATGATTTCTTTTACTGGAATTTCCAGACTTTTCTTGGGCAATGGGAAGTAAATGGGATTGTTCTTTTTTTTTAATCAAATATGTTGAGCCTTTTGTAAAACTTCAAGGGGTGAAATGACATAGGGCGTTAAAGAAAGTGAGCTTGCCAGTTGGAAAATTGAGAGCCCTGGTTTGAGACCCCAGAGCTGCCAAAAATGTGACTCCCATTACTTGCCCCAGCTTCTGGCCACCTAGCAATTCAAAAGCATGCAAATGCAAATAGATAAATACTGTGTTTCTTAGAAAATAAGGCCGGGTCTTAATTTCTTTTGACCCCCCAAAAAATGGCTAGGCCAGTTTTTTGAGGGGTGTATTAATTCCTCCTCCCACGCCTTGCCTAGTCCCCCCACTGTGCTTCTTTCCTGCCCAAAACAGCAACTTTTCTCTCCTCCAAACTCTTTTCTGACAGAGAAAAGCATAAATGAGGAGCCTACAAGGCTTCCCATCGGAATCTGCCCACTCCATCGGCCCTGGCCCTCACTGCCCATGCGCATGTCTTTAAAAAAAAGCACAAAAAACCCCGAGCCACTGACCTCCAGATGCCTTGCACACCAATTCTCCCCACTGCAGAGTATTCTGGATCTAGGGACCAGTGTGTGTGTGTGTGTGAAAGGGAAAAGAAACTGTAAAGGGAGAGGGACACAGATGGAGAGAGAAGGGAAGCATGAGGGATTGAAGTAATGGTTCTGAAGCTGCCTCTCCCCTCCCACACACAGCGAGAGAGACACAAACACCACACACACATAGTCAGTGGCTTGGGTTTTTTTGTGCTTTTTTTTTAAAGACATGTGCATGGGCGGTGAGGGCCGGGGCCGATGGAGTGGGTGGATTCCAATGGGAAGACTTGTAAGCTCCTCGTTTCTGCTTTTCTCTGTCAGAAAACAGTTTGGAGGAGAGAAAAGTTGCTGTTTGGGGCAGGAAAGAAGCGCGGCAGGGGGGGCTAAGTGAGCATGTTGTGCATGCGCTTAAATAGGCACAAATTTGGGGGGAGGGCCTTAATTTCACCAAATGTGCACCAATCAGGGTATGGCCTTCTTTTTTAGGGGGCATTGTTTTATGAGAAACACGGTAGGTACCACTTTGGTGGGAAGGTAACAATGTTTCATATGCCTTGGCATATAGTCATGCTGGCCACATGACCATGGAAGTGTCTTCGGACAACACTGGTTCCCTCAGCTAAGAAACAGAGATGACCTCCTTCCTCTAGAATCAGAGATATGACTTGACAGGGGATACCTTTACTTTTTTTTTTAAACTTACCCAACAGCAGGTGTGTGTTTCCTATTGCGACATAATTTTTCAATTGTACCATTTTGGAAAGGATGCAATGATCACAAAAGAGGAATTGAGGAGTTACATGCAGTGCTGGAGTGGCGAGTTAATCCCATCTGACATAAGACATAAGTTTTAAGAAGTACATTGTCAGTGAATTGCAGGATGTAAGGATTGGAAAGGAGATCATTTAACTCAATCCACTCCAGTACAAGAATTCTCTATAGGCAATCACAGAAGATCAATTTTTGGATGGAGAGTCCCTGGAAAGATTGAAAGATTTATTGAGATAAGGAACATTTGATATGCTGCAAGTGGAAGGGGTTTAGGAAATTTTTAAGGACATGGATAACTCTGGAGAATCCCTTTCTTTCCACTGTCAAAGATTATCTCACTAATCTTGAAATATAGAAAACTAATGGATCAGATGACGGGTTTTTCCACCACTGCTAAGTGCCAAATTTTGCTGAAGTGTTAAAGATCAAGAAAGAAAGGCTATGCAAAAAGCTAAACTGCATTATGGACAATTGCTTTTGATTTTTTTTTAATCCATTTTTATTTTGAAAATGCGTGCTCTGCACTTCCAAGGATCATGCAAACAGAACAAAATCTTATTCAATGAAAATGAAAGCATTTAGAAGAAATAGATTCAGCAGTATATTTATCTTATTCATTTAGCATATGTAAGATTACATGTTGAAAACAACCTGGTAAATAACATTGATGATTTTAAACTGTTCCCAATAAATACACAATACACTAAAATAGTGTATCCACTTTTTTGTTAAATAATTTGAGAGATTAATACATATCTGCCCTTATTTTAGGCTTATAGTTATAACTTAGTAGACCTGAAACATGTCTTAAGCTGTAAATTGCTAGATGTCCATTCTGCTATTTTTTATGAAATGTATTTAGATCATAAATAAAAAGATGCATGTGCTAGATTCCAACTCTATAAACAACCTGGTATTTGATAGTTAAACTATTTCACTGTGTCTTGAACTTTCCAAGCATGAGATTATATGTTGTACAATATTTTCATGCATTTCAAATTCTAAATTGAAAGCATCAGAAAAAGTCATAAAAAACATTTTAAAAACCCCAAGAAGTCAGAAGTCTTGTTCCAAAATCTACTGTATATGTAGATAATACTGATTCTTCCATTTGCCCTTGAATTCTCTACCTGAGACTTTTCCCTGTCCATGAATATTAGTCATGCCTTGGGGTAAGCAATGCTATGCAAAGTACATAAAATAAGTAAAAATAATAAGGAAAATAAACTAACAGTATAAGCTAAGGGAGAATAAAAAATAATCTAAACTAAATATAGTTTGTGTTGACCCCATTCACTGTATGCATCTCCATACTTTTTTATTCTTGGAAACTAATGATCTTTCTTTCCACCAGAACTATACACCATGCCTTTCTTCAACTTCCTCTCAGCCTCCAGTTTACTGGAGAACTTTCCTCATATATCTGCATTGTGATTTGATCAAGGCATCCATAGTGAAAGTCACTGGTTTCAAAATGTGGGCACACACATTAAAAAGAGGCAGGGCTACAGCTGCCCAGACAATCCCACAGTTTTGAAGTCAGTGTCAGTTGCAGACAAAACCTGGATTTGATCATCATTGATTCTTATTTTCTTCCCATTCTTTGGGATGCACTGAAGCCAGTTTCTGGATCTGAGGATTCAAGAATTGCATGGAGTAACCTTGACCAATAGTTGGAAACATTTTAAAAAGACAAAGAACTTTGCAACTCGTTTGTTTGTTTCTTCCTTCGTTCATTCATTCATTCAATTTATATGCTGCCCATCTAGCCTCTAGGCAGTTTACAGTCATTAAAAACAATAAAAAAAAAACCTTAAAACATCAAAACAATAAATTGTAAGCTTAAATTAACTTAAAACTGACAAAGATGGGAGGCAGATGGCCCAAGATGCACATGGGTGAATGGAGGGGTTTTATCTTAGAAAATAGACTACATTACTTATATATTGAATAAGCAAGAATCCTTTGCACATGCTTAAGAAGCAGTACAAATATCATAGCAAATAAGTGTACCTTACCTAGAATAACATGAGAGTATGTTTTTTCCTAAACAGCCCATTATGGTGTCTCTTTATTACTATCTTTAAGAGTCCCCTTGAATCTAGACACATTCTTCCTCATGTGATGTATTTGCTTTAGAATCCATGCTTCAAGTCATAAAATCCCACACAACTTTATTTCAGACTAGCCTCTCTTCTAGACAGATACGACTACTACAAAATGACTGACAGATCCATGTATGCCCTCTGAAGTCTCTAATGTTGACCCCAAGCTGGGAAGCTTGAATCAAACATAGTTCATCTTTTCATCTCCAAAATAGTTTTTAAGATGTAAGTCTATTCACATAATTGCTTATTTGAAGAAAATTAGCTAGTCTCAGACCAAATCTCTTAATATTTAGCTGGTTCTCTGATTCTGATTTTCTGGTAAACCTTTCCCTTGATTAGGCAAAACTAGAATGTATCCGCTAAAGATTTTTTTTAATTATCTCTTATTTGTATAAAACTATGAGACTGTTGCTTTAAGAAAGAAGAGAGATGGAAGGAGGAAGAGTCTAGTAACAGGAAGGTAAAATAATCTGGACTATAATCTTCACATGTTCTGAAAGATAAAAAAAATCCAACTCAATTTACATAGAACAAGCTTAGAGAAAATGACTATTGAGTTGGTTTCTGTGTGGATATTTTCCATACCATTTTTATGACACTAAATTAAGCATCAAAAGAAAAATACAAACACACACATATAGAATACCATTCAAAGACAATACAATTTAAATAAAGTAACCACCCAGAGTTACCTTACAGAGGAGATGGGCAGCATAAAAATTTAATGAATAAAAAATTAAGTCTAAAGTAATACACATGGGAACTAAAGGGGGAAAAAAACAAGGAAGACCTGGAAATTATAATATAAAGAAAACAAATCTAAAAACTGCTCATGTCACTTGAAAGATTCCTTCCTTGTACCTTTGTCAAAAAAAAATGTTTTTTGCATTTCTTTGTTGTTGTTTTTTCTTTCCAAATAATCTTTGCACATTTTGTGCATTGCTTCAAAGTATATCCCCTTAAAGCCAACTGGTAATTAAAGTATTCAACTATTGGCTGAAGATCTTGTTTATGAAGCCAGAAAGATTACCCAAGCTGTGCTTGGAAGAGTGGGTGCACAATTTCCCTCCTTGTGCTTGGATTGCTCAACTTTCAAGTGCCTTCTCATCAAATGAAGTCTTCATCTAATTCCAAGTCCAATCAGATATGAAAGTCAAGAAAAGCTTCAAGCAAAGAGTCTAATATGTGGTTGCCCAAGATGATATTACATCCCTTAAATGTGTCAAGTCCTTGAAGTGTGGCTGGTTCAACACAAATGAGCCCTCCAGTTAGAAAAGTATTTAACAACATATATGTCTTAACATCTTAGAAGAGCTTTTTTGAACAACTAGTTTATATAGTAAGCAATATAGAATACAATTCTTTATTGGCCAAGTGTGATTAGACACACAAGGAATTTGTTTTTGGTGCATATGCTCTCAGTGTACATAAAGAAAAAATAAAATACATTCATCAAGAATCATAAGATACAATACTTACTGATAGTCATAGGTTACTAAATAAGCAATCAGATCTTACTAGGAAACAAAACAATATAAATTGTAAAGATACAAGCAACACGGTTATAGTCATAAGCGGGAAGATTAAGGTACTAGGAAGGATGAGAAGAGTAATAGTAATACAGTCCTAGTAAATAATTGGACAGTGTTGTGGGAATGAGTTATTTAGCAGAGCGATGGCATTCGGGGGAAAAACTGTCCTTGTGTCTAGTTGTTCTGGTGCGCAGTCCACGTTGGCTTCTCTGTCGTCCCCCCACCCCACCCGCGCTTGCTGGGGCGTAGTGGGAGTTCTTTCGCAATTACGGATCTGATGAGGTCCCAGTCTCCAGTAAGAGGCCCCGCGGAACTCCCCCCATCATGCTTGAAGGGGAAGCGGAGTTCAGTGGCTAGGGTTGTGGTCGGCCGTTTTTAGAAAAAGGGCGAGTCTTGGCCCCAGAATGCGCCGTCCAGCCTTGCTTCCTTCGTCCACCGTTCCTTCTTCTAAATATTTATTTATAAATTATTTTATTTGTTTGTCAAACATGCACAAGATAGCAGGTATAAGTATAAACATGAACATGAACAAAATAAATACAGGTAAATAAAGGGAACAGTAGGACAGGGAGGGTAGGCACGCTGGTGCGCTTATGCACGCCCCCTTTACGGACCCCTTAGGAATGGGGTGAGGTCCACGGTGGACAGTTTGAGGTTGAAGTTAGGATTCCTTCCTAACCCGAGGGAATCCGCCCAGCAAGAGGGTAAAGTTGCATGGCCAGGGTGAAAAGGAAACGCCTGGAAACTTAGGGTTCTCACAATACGTTTGTCCATCATTAATTCGTTCATTTGCGGGTGAGGTTGTGCCTAGGAGCTAACGGATTGTGAATCGCCCAATACATTGAGGCGGTCCGGCTACCTCGGTGCATCCTGCAAGTGAGGAAAAAGACAATATTAGAAGCCTCCCAGCCTGTTGTTTCCACTGGGGTCTTCTTTAATGCCCAGAAACGAGGGCGGCTATGTCCGCCGTAGGTTGAACCACGAGCTAGTCGGCCGATGGGTTACATCACTTCGGTGGCATTTATAGGTCAGTTATACAAGCCGTTGGTTTCATCGAAGTGCATTTTAACGTGTGGGGCGAAGGTAAAAGGTAGTTTCCGCTGGGCGGTCCTAGCCTAGAAGGACATGAAACGTATCGGAGACAAAAGGGGGCAATTGGAATTAATATTTTTATATTCTTGATTTCTACTGCTATTTAAGTTTTCTCGTTGCTTCTGCAAGTAAGAGGGGTCTTAATTCTAGGCACGGGATCGGTCTGCTGCCTTATCCGTCGCAGCCCACGGCCCAACAAGTTTCCTCAGATATATCGGGGGTGTTGAAGCTTTAAGCTAAAGTTCTTCTAGGTAAGGAGATCAGCCCCAGCAATAGGTTTTTGCAAGAGCTGTTGGGGAAATTTGATTGATTTCCTTAATAAGGTTCGGAATTCAGAGCTCCGGGGTAACCAAGATTTCAACTCCCAGACAAGTCTTAAAGTGGCCAAGGTTGGAGACCCCCTGCTCTAGAGATCTGCCCAGCACAGAATAAAGACTGAGATCTACTGTGACTTAGTTTTCCTATTTTGCAGCCTAGAAGAAGCCCTCTAAAAGACAACTAAGAAAAGACAATTAAAAAGCCTTAGTTGTTTTTTCCCAGTCAGTTTTGGGGCTGATTTACCACAAAGCATGCAAGACAGCTTTGCTGGCAATTAACTTATTCCTACATAAGCCGCCACCCTTTTTACACTGCTCCTCTTTATGTCGGAGGAAATCACAGGTAAAAGATGTTTCTGACGGCAGCCTCGATATCTTAAATCCTGCCATTTCGGCTTGCCGGGGTTTCAGAGATGTGAGCCTTCACGTGAAGGGGACGGGGAAAAGCAAACGGGCGACCAGATCCCCCCTGAACTGGATCCCCTGAGCACTACGGAGTCAAAATGCTGCAAACCGTCACCCCACCCCAGTTCTACGCTGCAGTAGAATTCCCCAGGTTGAGAGGGTGGGGGAGAGAGTTACTTCTGAGAAAGAGGTATAACAGCGTTGTCTTCGAGTGGGAAGGAAAGAGCGAAGTGGTCCTTTTAAATCTATCCCATTGCTCTCCACAGAGGTCCGTTGCTTTAGAGAAGAGAGAGTCCGATCAAGAGGCTCCCATTTAAGAGGCCAGGCGAAATCCACTCTCGGTAGGGACTCCGTTCTTTTCGCTGGAGCCAGATACTGTACTTCCTTCTAATAGCGGTTGGCCGGGACAGCGCAGCAAAATCAGGCAGGCTTCAGGGTTTAGGTAGAGCAGATTTTTGCAGCCGGCCGGTCGGTCTTACGTCGGGCAACTCCACTAACTCTCAGCCGAGTTGGCAAAGGTTGGGAAAGTCCGCAGCAGAACAATTCCAAATAAGGCTGGAAATAGCAATAGCACTGTATTTATATACCGCCTATCAGGGCTAGCAACCCTCTCTA
>JANHJO010005567.1:55810-66823 GCA_032468235.1 Pseudoxyrhopus heterurus | reverse complement strand
AGGTAAAATGAGAACCCAGATTGTTGGGGGCAATATGCTGACATTGTAAACCGCTTAGAGAGAGTTGCAAGCCTTGACAGGTGGTATATAAATACAGTGCTATTGCTATTGTCCAGGCATACACACACACACAAATACATGTATGCACAAATACCCACAAACACACACCTATATACATACAGACATATCCTTTCCCACTAAATCTGTTTGAGTAGATGGGAGGCTGGGAGTGGATAGCAGAACTGATTCCGTTTAGGTGGTTGCTATTTCTCTGATTAAAATATAAACCTCCACCAGCTGCTTTTAAAAGTGGGGAACTGGGGATTTCAGAAGATCCAGTTATTTTGAACTGTCGTTTGTGTTATTGCTGCAAACAATCTGGCAATTCCCATTTGTAGGATCCTTATGAAAAATGGAATAACAGCACTGGAAAAGGACAATAACATCAGTTCTAAGTTATTTAGTATTGGGGTTCAGAGTAAGGCTTTCTTCCTCTTTGCCATAGTGAACAGGAACATATATTCAACTGTCCTAATATAATTCTACAGTGAGTTTCTTCTGCTAGAAATGGCAAAGGAGAGAAAGGGGAAAAAAAAGGGAGGAAGGGAGGGAAGGAAAGAGAGAGGGAGAAGGAAAGAGAGAGAGAAAGAGATTTTGACCTGCCAGACAAATTCAAGCACTAAAATCTCATCCTCTTTTAAATTGTTTAAATGCTGAAATAACTTTTCCAGTTTATATAAATTCAAAAAAGGTATCAGGAAAAATAACAATACATTGTATATAAGATATTTCACAGCACCCTAGGCTAAGCACATAAGTTCAATGTTCAGTTAAAATATCATGGGCTAAATTTTGGCCAAGGGGATTTTGCAAATGCCATTTCGATTTTGGTTTCTAATTTTAGAACAAATCTATTGCATAACTGACACTTCGAAAGAGCATTTCATTACCAAGTCATGTCTGTTTACCACTTACAATGCCATAGATTGAGTCCTAGATTTTGAGAGACATCAGAAAAACAGAAGATAAAATTAAATTAGAACCAGGTATAGTAAGTATAAAGAGAAATAAAAAATGATAGACATTTTCAAGTATTTTGAAAGTTTGTATAGGAGAAGGAGAGGAAGAACCCGGGGGTTTTCTTTCTCCCAAAACATAAGAATCCATGATTTTAAAGTGTGATTTGGTTCCTAAATTTCGATCATGTCTGTATCATACCATTTGTTATGAGAATTTATTACAATATTTTTTTAACACATAAAGATATAAAATGTATATATTTCCTTGTATGAAGAATTTCTGTAAGGCTGTAAAGTCTAATATCTTCTTGTACCATATAATTGTAATCAGAATAAGAAACAAAAGACTGAAATTTCAAAACAGTAGGGGTGGTATATACAGTATACTTTGTGTGTATGTGTGTGTGTGTGTATGCTGTATCTGTGTGTGTGTCTGTGTGTGTGTCTGTGTGTAAATCCTATAAGGAAGTTAAATGTAATGAGCCATGTAATAGCTTTTTTATGGTAATCATATTTTCTAAAATTTTCCTTCAAAAAAGCCTGTTATTGCAGCATCCTAGGGAGTCAAGAATTTGAGGCATCTGCTGTTAAAAGCAACTGTGATGATAAAAGCAAATTAAACTACTCCAGATTCAGAGAGGGCATTATGAATCAGGAAATAAATTTTCAAGAGTGAATTATTAGCAGGGTTTTGCATACCTAAAATCTGTCTTGATGAAATTCAGATTCTGTGCCAAGGAAAGGAGTTGGGTCTTTGAGTTAAACTCAAACCTGGTTGTGCTTCAAGGAGGCTCACTGAAATTAATGAATTTATATTAGTTACGACTAAATTAAATAATGTAATTAATTTCATTTGGGATAATCCATACTCAACCTGTTTGGATTCACCCCTATGCAGTTAACACTTTTTCTTTATTTTATCTAATGTATTCTAATTTCCTGATTGTGGGTGAAGGAGACATATCATTCAATCAAGGTACATCACTGCAACTTGATTGCTGAAACTCACAAGCTATTTGTTTTGCAAAACCTACAATTCTAGCCCAATTATAATTGCATCACAAAATATCCTGGCCTACCAAGAATTTTTTTAAGAAAAGAGCTATTGTATAGTCCTACAATATAATTTACAGAGCAATCCATTTTGTCTTCAACGTTCTTCACCCACCCCCACCACACATGATATCTATTTGTATAGAATGTGTCACATGTACTTTGCACAAGAATATCACTAGCTAAAGCATGTGCTTTTACACAACTTTCTCACACAAACAGAAAGTGACCTGGTTGAGCAATATAATGAACCAATAAAAATGTCACAAATTTCAGAATCAGAGTCTATGTTTTGCCACTGAGATTCATGGCTGCTTTACTAATCAGCAATTCTAAGCATGTTGACAGAATACCCCAATGAATAAGGAATGTGGTTTAAAATAGAAGGCAGATTGGCTCAGATAGTTAACCTCATCCCCAAAACTCACTGGGGGGGACGTGTTTTGAAATAGGAGACCTCCTGGCTTCCCTCATATTATTTTTGCAGAGTTTAACTGTTGTTTGCAATGAAACATCTAGGGTTTTTTTCCTTTCAAAGGAATATGAGGACTTTGATCAGCAAAGAAAACCCATCTGTTTTGTCTGTCTTTCTAAAGGCACAAATAGATAGTGTTAAGTGTGTGGGGGGAGGAAAGCAGCCAATCCCATTTGGTGAGCTCCTTGCCTCTAGCTTCCACCCTGCTTTTCTTTTTAAGTCTTCAATCTCTATTGTCTAGAGGTTTGTTCAGTTAATCTCCTGTCAATACATGATGAACAATCTGCCTATTGACTATCTCAGCAGTTTCTAAATTCTCTCCCACCACCCTATGTAGAGATTCCTCACATTTCTGCTGATTGTTCTTTTAGTCAGGAGGGGGATGGAGGTATGGAAAAGAGGAAAGTTGTTATTCTTCTTAGTGTTTAATTAATTTAAACATAAATTATCACCGGCTCCTGAGGTCTTCCTCTCCCTCCCCCATTTTGATCTGGTTCTTCACATGGGTCCATAATTTTTTGAATCTAAAACACGCTCCCCACACTATTGCTTGCCCTTGAAAGTTTTGCAAATGACTTTCAGCTGAGCACAGACAGGATTCTTGCCTATCATTCCCTGTTTGCTCCAAGGAAAACAAACATTGGTGGATTCAGAATGACCATTTTTAAGGGATCATCCATACATTAGCTGAGTTCCTTCCCTAACAGTGATATTAGTGCTCGTAAAGAGGATTTGAGAAGAAGATTCTTGCCAGAAATAAACAACAAGAACCATAGAGGAAAAGCAAGCCACAAATTTGGAACAAAATAGGAAGTTGGCCACGTTCAAGGAACAGGGATGATCATTTTAATCCAACTTGTTTCATTACTGAATCCCTTAGGCACACATAATGTTGAGTTTACAGTATTTCCATTCAACCCTGTCTCAAAGTTGCAAAAAGTGTTTCTTCAACTGCTTTGGGCAATTTAGCTTAGCAAAGATTTCCTATTTAAATTTTGCTGAATTTTGTTTTACCAGGTCAGTATTTGCATTGTTGTTCACTGAACCCTTGTGTCTTGTTTTTAGTTACTTATTTTATATACCTGTCTCCATTTCCTATAGGGAGGCATCTGGCTAGGGTCAGAAAATTCAACAAATGTATGAAGTCTGGCCTCTTCATGTTGCAAATAGGTTGCACCTGCAACACATGCAAAAAAGGAGCTAGGCAACAATCACATAGTCATGGCAACTTTTTTGACATCTATATACAGACATTCCATAGTCCCATACAATCATGTTTCAAAACCATGATTTAAATAGTGTTAAAGACCATGAATTTAAACAATGTAAAACTCGAGTATCAAACTCGCCATCTCATGTTGCCATCACATGACGTTTCATGAAGTTTTTCCCATTTGCGAAGCTGGGATGGGCATGGTTTGCGCATCCAGCCCGAGGGCTGCCAGTTTGACACCCCTGAATTGTAAAATATATATTAATTAAAGGGAGAAGGAGAAACAAAAACAAAACAGAACTGCTTATGCAACACTCATATAGACAAGGCCTGGATGAAGATAGACGTCTTCAACAGGACACCTGTAAGATGGAATAGCAAATGTTTCATGAATTTCAGGATATGTTTTCCACGGAAGTTCCACTTTTCATTTCAACTTCAAACCATGTTTGCTTCCTACCAGAATCATTGTGACACTGGAAAAACTGGAGGCATGATCCCATTCCCAGTCAAGTCTTTCTTCTTTTAAAGTATCAATACTGTTGAGGGAGAAAAATAAATAAAAAATATGAAAAGTATCTTGAGAGTGTCAGTTTTCTTTATATGCACTGTCAATTTTAGAGTTTTAAAACACTTTCAGCTTTCTAGGCATTTTCTACTGATTTGCCTCAGTTTTGATTTGTTTTGGAGAGAGATTAGCTACTTATTAATCTCAAACAGATACTTTTTTAAAAAAAATTGGACTGATGTTGGCTCCAAAATGTGACAGATTTTTTTTTCCTGAGTTATCTCCAGTCAGCTGGCTAAAAGCAAGCATGTTTTCCTACATTTGAGTACTCATGCTTTATTCAGTGCCACATTCCCAAGAGATATAAATCCTTGTGGGATTGGTATGGCAGAAATGCGTTTGTGTTTCCCTTGGCAAGAGCAAATTATGTTATTTTGCTGAAAAGATTTAGCCGTGCATAAACTGACAATTTCCTTTTGTGCAGTGGTTTATGTTTTGAAGTCCTTTAGAACCTTGAACTGCTATTATTTGCGGTTAAATTTTGAATAAAATGTCTGATATCAAACACTCGAATAAAATATACTCACTTCACCTCTGTTCATTTTCTTCAGTGAATCTTTTCCAAAAGTTTCCACCGAAGGAAAATTTACTAAAGTAAATTAAAATGCTCTATATAATTAACTAAAGAATTGCTAATGAAATGGAGACGCATCAAGGCTGTGTGTGCCTCATCGGTCTCTGTTACACTTCAGAATCTCATTCACACATTCTTAAGATGATGATTAATCAGATGCAAGGTGTTAAATAAGATGCTTTTAATTAACTTGATTTCAAAAGTTTCTCTAAGCCAAAGAAAGGCAAAACTTGCATTTCTTTTTGTGTGCATTTTGCTTCCTCCCTTCCCTTGGCATATCAGCACCCATTGTCCTTTGCAATTTACTGGGATGCTTCAGATTGCTTGAGGCCAAAGTAGCCTCTATAGGCTCCCAATGTGTGTGCACGCTCGTTCCTTAAGGGAGGGAGGGAAAGAAAAAGATTATTTTAACTTTAAAAAAGTAAACAGGAGGCTGAAATGCTTCAGACCAAAATGCCAGTCTCAAGCATAATCATTATTTCAGAGAATGCTGAGGGACACATATCAGCCCCAGAGGCATTCTAAAGACAATTTTTAAAAATGATAGGAGACAGCAGCCTAGCATTCAGTTTGAAAAATGCCACCTCCTAGAAAAACAGAAGCAAGCTGAAATAACCAAGAGCATCCTGAGAACCCCATAAGAGGTGATAGCAAGAAAGCTGGCCTTTGTGCCTCGTGCCTTTGTCAGATTAAGAAAATGTCAAGGATACATTCCAAATGTGCCCAAATGCTGCAAACCCCTGATTCAGAGCTTTGGCAACATCACAATAAATTCAACTCTGCAGCTTCCTACTTCCTACTTATCCATTTAAATACCTTGCTACCATATCCACTCCAGCTTCTTATAGATTTGTGGGTATGTCTGTGTGCCTTCCAGGCAGTGTTGATTCCTGACAACCACCTAAATGGGTCTCTGCTGTTCTCTTGGCAAGATTCCAGAAGCTGTTTGCAATTGCTTTATTACTAGGGCTGAGAGAGAGTAACTGGCCCAATGTTACCTGCTGTCTTTGTGCCTAAGTGAGAGTAGAACTCACAGTCTCCTGGTTTGTAGCCTGGTGTCTTAACTATTATATCAAAGTGACACTTTATGCAAAATCAACAGAGTTGATTTTTTTTAAAAAAAAATCTTCCTTGCTTATTACAGAGCAAATCAAATCAGGTTCACACCAGTACAAACACTTACCTTTGCTTCTTTACACTTGATTATTATATCATCAGTGACTGGCAGTTGTAAATGATCTAGCTGAAAACCTCTGAATTTGTATGGAGGTGAGAGGAAATGCAACTCGGTCTGTGGCACCAACCATACACATCCCATTTGCACATAAATGCCATCAGCTGACACCGAAACCAAAAAGAAGTGAACATTCAGGGAGAGACATGCATGTGTGAATGAGCTAACCTTAATATAGTTTGCTTGATACATTCAAAAGCATAGTAAGTGCTCAAACAGATCACCAAAAGGAATGAGCTTCTGCACCCTCAAGGAAATAGCCAATTGCATCAGAAACTACCTGCATAGGGCCTCTGCCCACCATTCTAACTTTTCCCAGGGGTTTCCCATAAATGAGAAAAAAGCAACACCCTGTTTATTGAATTATATGGTATTGTTTAACTTCTTCCTTCTTTTCCTGACTTATGAAATAACCATTTTGAGGATGTCTTTAAGCTTTTGATATCCCACTGCTGCCCTTTTTGCAGTACAGTTTACAAAGGTGTGCGCTAAGCTGTGGTTGAGTCTGCACTGAGAACTGTAATGCTATAAGCCGCCTAGAATCATTTCAAAGCAAGATGAGCAGAAAATACATTAGATCAAACAATCAATCTGGTTTCAGTGCAAAATTCAGTGGTCATAGTTCACCGAAGAGTATTATGCTATGGTCCCACCTCTCACTAAAGTCCAGCCTTAACCCATAGCTGTCCACCTAAAAGAGTGACCAAGCAGTTTTCTACCTCTGAAAACCCATCAGTCTCTAAGCCAGTGTTTCTCAACCTTAATGACTTTAAGTTGTATGGACTTCAATTCCCATTTGCATCTGACCATAGAACAAACATTCTCTAACAACACATTTTGCCTCCCCGGTACTAAGAGTTAGTTCAGTGTCACCTTTACCTTGTTTCCCAATGAGGCAGCCTTAAATTGCCCCTTAGCAGTACCCCTGTTATATGGGAAGCTTCTCCACTTATTCTAACACAGGCTAGGGACAATCTTAATGCTAGTACAGTCTGTTGGAATTAATCATCTTAGAGGAAAATTGAGAGGAGTGCAGGGACTGGAAAAGGACAACATGGGCACAATATAGTTACCTGTCAATTTGAGGATGGGTGGGAAGTAGTTCAACTCAGCAGTGGGGAACACCCTATTTTTGCCATGACATGGCAAGGAAGGCCAGATTTGCACTGTTTTTTTTTTTAATCCTGGCAGGTAACAAGCATCTCTGCAGATTAACACAGTTCAGAGGACCGAATCAAGTCCATGGGAACCAAGGATGCAGCTTTGGATGCAACTGATATGGTTGGTTGGTTGATTCATTTCATTCATTCATTCATTCATTCATTCATTTTTTTTCAAAGATTTATAAGGTTGCCCAATTCAAACAACATGACTTTATAATGGGTGTTATATGACATATAAACAAACAATAAATCAAACCAGGGAGAAACACGTAAAAACAAATACAACACATAAATGTTAAATATAAATTGGTGACCAAGCAACATAACAGTCTTCTCATGTTTATATTTTTAGGTCTTTAGCCAGTTATTGCCAGCAGTAATCTTCTACCCAACCAGTTCCTCACAGATGTAGTATGAATATCAATGCCAATAAATTCCTTCCCCTGATTGACCTATGCTGCAAAAACTGGCAGAGAAGAGTTAGTACTGCATTATAAATGAAAAAAAGCATGCATGACCCTTTGTCCATGCTTAGAAGCAGAGATGGGATGGTAGGATAAACTATACAAATCTTTATGTTGTAATCTTCTGTATATTTCTTGTAATAATTGTTTTAAATTCATGGTACCTCATTCCAGATTGACATTTTGTACAAGATTAGTCTCTGAGAAATTTTATTTTCAATGCCCATCAACATCATTCATGCGTGATTAAAGTAAGTAGCCTAATGACAAAGGTCTGCTTGTTGGATTGCAGCTACGCTTGTATTATACTTTTAATTTGTTACTGCTTTCATAGATAATATGATGTTTAGCATTTTTTCCTACTTTCATAGGGTTATAGATTTCCCTCCACAGAAACAGATTTCCACTTGTGGAAGGGAAGCTTCTGTTGCTCTTCATTCCCTTGGGTCTGTTCTTCCATGGCTATGTTGTTTTGCCAAGGCCACTGGGCATTTTGGAGAGCCCCCTCCCAGGCCCCCAGGGGGACCACGAAGCTGATCTGCTGGGATAACCATTCCACTTCTGTACAAATGCAACCAGATTTCAACCATGTTCATGATACATGTGCACAGAACATGTGTAATGGACAATTCTATAAAGTCAGCATGTGGTAGGATCCCTCCCTTTCCCTATTCCAATGAGCAGAGCTGGCAATGGGAAGCAGGCTAGATGGTCCTTCAATGAAGCAAACCTTGTTAAATTGTGCTAGGCTCAGGAGCAGTAACCCAGCTTCCGAAGTGAAGTCATGAACAAATTTCTAAACCTTTACACCAAGTTAATTGTTAATGAGAAGCATATATCAAGGCTTTTGTAATAATCTGTCCCTCTGTAATAGCAGTATACAAAGCAAAACTCAGAGTATTATTAATTTGGAATGTGGTGAGTTTCCTTTAATCTCTTTATAAGACAGAGAGCTTTTAACAACGCCAGAGAAATTAATCTGTAAAACCAAGTGCTTAAACACATCTGACTTATGGCTTACAGGTCACATTGATGCCTTAGATCAGGAAAAGTCCAATAAAGTAATTACACTACTGTGCTCTCTTTGACAAAGTAAAAAATGTGAATAAAATGAATACATTGCTATGAGGTTTCTCAAGAGTTATGATTTAGGCAGTAGCATAGCCAGTTTGACCCAATTTATAAATGGGAGCATAAAGCATAGAGATCACCTTACTATTACAGGACCAGACAACCATTCACAGCAATCTGGGGAATATGCATGGTTTAGGAGAAAGAAGGAATCCATTTAATCAACAGCATCCAATCCACCAGCCAGCCAAGCAGTATTGGGCACAACTCAATATTTTAATTTACCAGAAAAAAATCCATCTAAATTTTCTAATAAATCACAATAAACAGAGAGTTCAGGAGTGGGGCTAGATTTAAAAAAAAAAAAGAGGTTTTGATACTGAGATTTAACATGCCCATAATTTATTCTTTTTTTCACATATGATAAAAGAGAAGTCATATTGGGAATAGGATCAAAATATGGAGTGCTCTATGATTGAGGGATCCTTGGTGCTCTCTGAGCTTAGTTGTTTTCTTGCTGACATTTCATTACCCAAACTAGGTACCACTGATGATGTTACCTAGTTTTAGTAATGAAACATCTGCAAGGATCAGCCAAGCTGAGAGAGCATCAAAGACCCCTCATTTCAACACTGAGCTACAAATATTCTCTTCTACTAGCTCTATGATCGAATAACACAATGTTTTTCAGAAATTTTATTCAAAATAAGAAATAAGAAGACCCAGAGTATTTCAGAAGATATATTTTGAATGTTTATCACAATCTACACAACCTAAGTGGGCACTTTCCCCCTACCACCACCACTACCATCGTAAAAAAAATATTCAACCTCAGGAATTGTATGTTTTCTTAGAAGTGTTGAAAAAGTCTTTGGATCATGATCGACTCTTAATTGACAGGGATAAGCAAGTAGGAGACAATTACATTTTACAAACTTTATCTCAAGCACATTTTGACAAATACCTTTATATTTTCACTGAAATATGATGGTTTTGCTAGGTTTTCCCATGGAATTTTACTGCTAGTTTGCATCCCTCCTGAGTCATAAGTTTTCATACCATTAATGGTTACCCTTGGCTTAAAGGAGCTAAAAATACAGTGCCCTTGACTAGTTAGACAATGACGTTTTCAGTGTTCCAGGCATCTATAGCAGTCAGCACTACCATAGAAACCCTTTCGAGGAAGCTCATTAGTGTCTGTCAGATTTTCCCACTATGCACTTCCATGCACGTATGTTATTAGTCAAAGTACACACACACACACACACACACACATCCTTAAGAGCTGGAGGAAAAGTTTCTTTTATGAGCTCAGGCTTAAAATAATTCAAATGCACATCACAGATGCAAGCAAAATAAGCAATCTCTGAAGTGCAACAACGTTCAAAGGACAAATAAGTTACCCATGATGTTTCTTTACTTATCAAAGTACAGTTTGCTAAACGATAGCAGTTCTCTATTTTCCCTCTGGAATGATTGCCCAACTTACTAAGATAGTAAAGGAACAGCCATTTCAGATGATGGCAGCCCCAAATAAGACGCCAGAAATCCAAATGAGTGTATTGTACTATTTATGGCAAGACAGATCTAGTCAATCATTACATGAGCACCGAAAGCTATTCTCTCTAGAAGTATTTATAGAATATTGATCTCTGCTGTTCTGCTCCAAGGCCTAGAAAAATCAGGATTGCTATATCTGGGCTGCAAAAAAAATCCAGATCAGCAGTAGATGGCAGCAAAAAGATAAAGACAACTAACTGATTTCCTGGATTTCTTCAATCCACCTATGGTAGTTCTAAGCAAAATTAACACACAATGAAGGGAGCAAAACTTAACAAATAGATAATTAAAGCATAAAAGTCCATTCTCCACTTGGGGGAAAATTAGAAATGTGCCAACTCCTCGTGTTCTTAGACAGTATCACTTGTTGTTCCAACCCTAGTATTGTGGAGAAAATACTACCCTTCCCATTCATGAAGCAAGACAAGGATGGTGAATTGGATATAATGATTTAACAATATTTTATTCCTAGGGGCCAAATGCAATTAAATCCCATTTTTTCCACCCAATTAAATGAGTATAATGTATAAATTTCATTTTAGGAAAGAAAGAAAGAAAGAAAGAAAAAGGAAGGAAGGAAGGAAGGAAGGAAGGAAGGAAGGAAGGAAGGAAGGAAGGA
>JANHJO010005566.1:11825-22632 GCA_032468235.1 Pseudoxyrhopus heterurus | reverse complement strand
CCACCAAGAACCCCGACGGCACCATGAACCTCATGAACTGGGAGTGCGCGATTCCGGGCAAGAAAGGGGTAAGGAAGCGCCCGGGCGGAGGGAGGGAGGGAGGCCGGCCCGGGCTCTGCACGGCGCCCCCGCGGCCCTCGGAGCCTCCCGGGCGGGGGAGGCGGTTCCCGGAGAGGAAGTTCGCCTCGGCGCGGCGATTGAGGCGGAGGGGCCGGGATGGCGTCTCCCTCCCGAGCGGGGCGCGAAGCCTCGCCTGCGCCGCAGCCCGCGCTGGTTCTCCGCCCTCGGAAGGGAAGCGCTGCGGCCACCGGTGCCCCCTTTGTGCTTCCCCGCAGACCCCGTGGGAAGGAGGCTTGTTTAAGTTGCGGATGCTGTTCAAGGACGACTATCCCTCCTCGCCTCCGAAATGTAAGTCTGGCAAACCTCGGCGCCGCCGGGCAGAAGCAGCAGCTCCGGCCCTTGGCGGCAAAGAGTGAAGTAGATTTAGCCGACAGGAGCCCCTCATTCCCCCCCGAAGGGAGGAGCAGCAGCTCCTGGGGAAGCCGCTGAGGTAAATAATGGAGGGCTGGCGAAGCGGCTCAGCTCAAGAGTCCGATTCTCTCCTAACGTTTCCTCTTCTGCGCTGTGGAACCGTTTCCTTTCAGAAGCCGGACCCTCATATCTCGGGCTTTGAGGGATTTTCAAGCTCTCTGTGATTTAGAGCATTCGCCGGGCAAAATCTCCTTTTATTGTGCAAAAGTCCTCAGAACATATAACTATAACATGGTTGTCAGGAATTTGCTGCTTCCTTTATTTTGTATTACTCGCTTACTGAAGTTTTACATAGGCAGAGATTCTGAAATTCACTTTTTGGTAACTCATGAAGCTGTTTTGTGTTTGTCTCTTCTTGAGGATATATTTATTTCCATTGGATGTTTGAGATTTTTCATTTTCATTTTGTTAATTGGTTCAGAGTCCAAGTGCTTGAATAAATATTTTGGTGCATGGATCAAATACTATTAGATTCATTTTTAAAAATTGCTGCATTTCAGATTTGAATTTCAACTTTTCAATTTTTTTTCTTCGGGATTCTTTCCTATCCAGCTCTTGTAGCTGTCTTTAAATTACTAGTGCTCTTTTAAAAGAAATTTGGTTAAAAAAAATCTCATTTAGAGGATTCAAAAGAGACACTATCAGTTATAGTCCTTAAGACCTAAGTGATTATAAAAGAAATTAAATTGGTGTACTTCAGAGAAGGGAGTTCAAACTGGGTATAGAAGCAAAGGGCATATTCTTGCTCCCTAGCATTGACTGAAGCCCTGCTAGCTTTTAGAAGTGTTTTGCCAAAGCCTTGTATCTGAACCAAGTTTTCCTTTCTCTAGGCAAATTTGAGCCACCTTTATTCCATCCAAACGTGTATCCTTCAGGCACAGTCTGTCTGTCTATCTTAGAAGAGGATAAGGATTGGAGGCCTGCAATCACAATTAAACAAGTATGCATTTTGTTAGAACATGGACCTAATTTATGCATCATACTATATTGACTCAAATGCCCTCAATGGTATATCTGTAAGACCTAATGATTTCTTAATATTTTAAATTCACAATTAACAGCTGAGGGTAAGTATTTAATACCTTGATGAAAATATGTATCTGATTCTAATCTATGATTTTTGCAGTGTGAAAGTCTACAGTGATGCTTTTCTTGTTCTATGTTCTTAGATCTTGTTAGGAATTCAAGAACTCCTAAATGAACCAAATATCCAGGACCCAGCTCAAGCAGAGGCTTACACAATCTACTGGTGAGTTGCCTTTCAACTTTTTTTTTATAGAAAACATGGATCCTCGAGTTTGAGGTTAAAATTGGTTTCATCTTTTCACATATCAAGAATTAGGTCTCTGAATTACAGGTAGTCCTCCACTTATGACCAATAATTGAGCCCAAAATGTATGTTGCTAAGTGAGACATTTGTTAAGTGAGTTTTGCCCCATTTTACGATTTTTCTTGCCACAGATGTTGAGTGAATCACTGCATTTGTTAAGTTAGCAACCTAGTGGTTAAGTGAATCTGAGTCCCTCATTGACTTTGCTTGTCAAGAAGGCAACAAAAGATGATCAGAACCATCTCCCTCCCTCAAAGAGGCATTCTCTTCAGTTGCAGATTTTGACAGAGAAATTATTTACGGTTACATTTATACCTCTATGCTTCTTACAAGCAGCTGACTGTAGTTTACAGTGCAACAACAAATAATATTAAACAGAAAATAATGCAAATAAAAACGTGTTAATCCAGAACAGTCATCATCCAAAATCATAAAAAATATAAGAATGAAATGCTTGATTAAGGAGGTTTTGGGTCTTAACACTCAAAAAGCAAAGAGAAAAATAACGTCATTACATAAAACCACCCCAAATGCTATTTTGACCCAAACATGAAAGAATGAAAATGTTCTGGGATTCTTTCCTCCTGCATATTTGCTACAGGTAGTCCTCGTTTTACAATCACAATTGAGCCCAAAAAGTGAAACATTTGTTAAGTGAGTTTTGCCCCATTTTACAACCTTTCTTGCCACAGTTGTTAAGTGAATCCCTACAGCTGTTAAATTGGTAACACGGCTGTTAAGTGAATCTGGCTTCTCCATTGACTTTCCATGTCAGAAGGTCACAAAAGAGATCACACGACCCCAGGACACTGCAACCGTCATAAGTGTGTGTCAGTTGTCAAGCATCCAAATCACATGACCTTGGGGATGCTGCAACGGTCATAAGTGTGAAAAATGGTAATAAGTCACTTTTTTAGTGCCGTTGTAACTTTGAACGGTCACCAAATGAGCTGTTGTGTCCTGGATCTCTTCTAGGGAGGAGCCTCTTATAATATTGCTTATCTAGAATGTAAAGTGCCACCACCAAAGAAGTTAGATCCCAAGAGCAGAGCAGGGGCCGTGAGCGGTTCTCTTCGTGCACTGAAGCACCACCTGGATGACGCGCAGAGGATGGGGAGTGCCTGTTGCCTTTAACCCAGCCAATTCTGGGCTTCTCGCCCGGGTTCTTGCACAGACATAAAGTGGATACCTCCCTAATCTGTATAAATGTAGATAATCAAGAGCCCTTTGTAATTTCCTTTACAAAGGCAAAGTAAGGCAATGCCGAGAGCTCCTTGAGATCCTTTAACTTGCAGGGGTAGAGAGGCATTCTCTCTCAGGCATTCATGGGCAGAATCCCAAGATAAATATCAGAGATGCAAGTTAGGTAATAAGATGTCCAATCTATTCCCAGCAGAACTGTTAGGAAGTGGCGATGCTATGTGGAGAAATTAGACCATGCTGAGAGAGTAGGCTTGAGCATGGAATGGAAAGGAGAAGCACTGAGTGTGGATTTTTTTAAGGTGAAAGTCCAGGTGGCAGTAGTAGGCACCTTCTGGTTCTTAATCCAAATTGACCATGTACCCTGCATTCCTTCACTCCATATTGGGCTTTCTCCAGCAGCCAAACCATTATTCAAGCAAAACCTGGTTCCCCCAGGGGTGCCCACCCTTAGCAAATAGTCTGAATTTCCAGAGCAAGGATTCAGGTTATGCAAGAAATCCCATTTACAACCTCCTTCCAATACTTCCTGCTTCTAATTATATTTTGTCTTTGGTTTACATCTCCACAGCTATTATCTTGCTTGCAAAAATTCCAAGTTTCAGTCCCCTGCCGCAAACTATGATTATTAAACTCAGTTACTTTATATAATGGGAGGGGTAAAGAGAGGGAAAGTTATGCTTTTTAACAAATATAGCATAATAATCTTGTGATGGCTCCTAAATTCTGAAATTCCCTGCCTGCTAATATTCAGGAGGCAATTGAAATACTGCACTTTGGCAGTCTTTGGGAAATGAGTGTTACTGTTATGACTGAGTAATTATACAGGCAGGTCTTATGAAAGGCTTTCTGTTAAAATACTACTTTTGGAAAGTCTTCAGCTGGTTTGATGTTACTGGACTTCAGTTTGGATGTTTTATTAATGTTTAGCATTTTAAGCAGCATATAAATTTGGTAAATGAATAATTTTCCACCGATAACTGGTTTTCCACCTCATCATTAAACATTTACATAAATACCTTTATAATACACTGGATTTATATACAAATTATATTTGTATAGAATTATATTACATATACACAATTATACATACTGGTGGCACAGTGGTTAGAATGCAGTATTGCAGGCTAACTCTGACCACAGCCAGGAGTTCAATCCTGACAGACTTGACAGGTTGACTCGGCCTTCCGAGGTCGTTAAGAGGAGGAGCTGGATTGTTGAGGAGCAAGGGGCTGACCTTGGGAACTGCCCAGGGAGATAAGCCTAAGTGCTGTACTGAGATACGCAAATCTGAATTCTAACCATTCCTAACAGGTTCAGCTGAACTGCAGTCTGTCCAGAATGGTTTAACAGAATTTCTGAAACACAATTTATTCATTTGAAAACAATTTTTTTTTAATTTTGAAACAGTTAATTTTGAAGCCTTGTTTTATTTTCTGAAATTATGAGCTACTCTAAGCGTATTTTTCCGTGGAAAAGCTGCATGCTAGTAGACTATTAGGTGTTCACAATTAGAAAGAGTTGAGGCCCATTTTCTACCTCACAGATAAAGAATTTGCTGCCAAAAGCCTTTGGGACATGAGAAAACATTGTCTCTGAGGCATCAGGGTCATCGGTTCAGAATGAAGCGAGTTTTGGTTTGGTTTTTGGAGATTCCTCTCCTTTAGAGTTCCTCTGCTTATTACCTCTTTCCCATTCTTAAATTACTTCATGATTATTTATAATATTATTTATCATTCAATCTGATACTGATTTTGCATCTGAAACAAATGACATTCAAACCATTCGTATCGAAATTCTTGGAAGGTGTGTTCTAAAGTGCTTGTACTTGTGTCCTAGCCTGTAACTCCTGTCTAATTTCCACCTCCAGGGAAACAGTGAAAATTCACTTAAAATACCAACAGTTTGATTTTTGTGGGGTTTTGTGCTAGGGAGAATCTGATCTAGAACACTTTATGGATTCTGATCTTTGAGAATCGTTAGCTTTTTTTTCTCTACATTTAGCCAAAACAGAGTGGAATATGAAAAGAGGGTTCGAGCACAAGCCAAGAAGTTTGCACCATCATAAGCTCCTGTCATTCACATCTTTAAAGGAAGGGATTAATTGGCAAGAACTTGTTTACAAAACTTTTGCAAATCTAATGTCGCTATGTACAATTAATAGTCATTTAGGGGAAGGGATTATATGTGTGCCATTTTCCATATTCACCACTTGTATACAGTTCTAAACTTGCTGAATTGTCCCCAGTTTTTCATACAGGGTCTCTTCCTTCAGTCTTTTGTATTTTTGATTGTTATGTAAAACTTGCTTTTATTTTAATATTGATGTCAGTATTTCAACTGCTGTAAACTATAAACTTTTATACTTCTATAAATTCACTAGTATCTCTAGTTTCTTTGCTCTCAGATGCAGGCACGCTTTAAAATGTTTGGGGGGGTTGTTTTTTTTTGTTTTGTTTTTTTGCCTCTACTTGGCTGGTAAGAAAAAAAAAAACATGTCCTCCATTCCCTTTTGTTTTCTACCAATAAGGAATTAGATTGTTGCATAAATGCCTTGGATCCAAAGTCAGCCGCATCTTGATTCTGCGTCACCTCCTTTGTGTTTATGGAGTTTTGTCTGTGTTGCTGTTTAGAGTAAATAAACTGTTTCTATAAAGTTTTTTGTCTCGCTTTTTTCCCCATTTCTTCGCTATTACACTTTTGGAGAAACAGCTGCTCTGCAGTGCAGAGAGCACAACCTGATGTGGAGTAGTTTCAATTAAACACTTCTGACCCTCAGCAGACCATACCAGGAGGTCCAGGAGTTTTTAAGTATTTTAACTCTGCTTTTCATACGTCTGTAAAATGCAGTTAAATTGTATATGGTTGCACTAAAGTCAATGATGGGAAGTGCAAAAATGTTTGAAAAATTGAGAAATGTTACATTTTGTATTGAGGTTACTTCATTCTCTGACAGTTTGCAAAAAAAGTTTTTATGGTTAGGTCTGGACTTGCAATGTAATCTCTTTTTAAACTATAAATAATGCCTGTTAAAATATAGGTTAATATCTTCACTGAAAAAGCAAAAAGCCATTAAGGACCTGCAAGACTTATCATTCCATGACAGGAACTTTCCAGAGAACTCTAGAATATGCCAATTCTCCTCCAAGGCTGGTCGGGATTTTCCAGGATGTATCTGAACATGAAGCACTGGGAGGGTTGAAGATGTGGTTCACCCATCCTAAGCCCTTTCCCAAGAATCACTTCCAGCAAACTAGTGCCCCACTGGATCAGAAAGAAGGTATGCTTGGCACACCTCCGTCTTCTTTAAAAGACCAGCAATCTAGTCTGAATCTAGACAACATTTGCCATTGACGTAATCTTCTCAGGGAAGACTAATATTTGGGCAAACCTAGATAAAAAGGACATTTCAGTCAGACCTGGTTTTCTGATGGGGATGCCAAAAACAAACATTCTGGACTCGGAAAGAAGCATCCAATGTTCTGGTTCAGGACACCATGAGACTTCTACCTGTGCATAGTTTGGATTTCCTGACCATTCCTCAGTTGGCTTTTAATTGCTGAGGCAAAAAAGTGGACAGGTTAAAGCAGAAAACACGGGTTTTCTTGATGCATTCAGAAAATCTAAAGCCATATTGATTTACTGCATCATGAAGGCAATAGTGCCCAAACTACAAACTGGATTTATTGCTGCTGTCTCCACCTTTTCTGTGTGTGGTTTTTCACGCACAAAAGGAAAAGTCAAAAAGTAGCGTTTTTCCTAATCATTTGTTTATGAATTCCTGTTAAGCAGCATCTCCAGGCTAATATATACAAACACAAAATATATTTCAAAGCCAATTTAGGAAATAATTGTGATCATAAAATAATCAAGATATTAAAAAAAAAAACCTGAGAGAAATTCAGTCTATAACCACATGGGCTTCAGCTATTTGCCCTATTCCAAAGCCCAGGAATAAAATTTTACACTAAAATGAATGTTAGTGTGTTACTCTTGGCTCTAATAGCTGTTTGCAGGCAGAAAAAAAGCTGTTAGCTATAGCAAATGTTACGCCTTTTTTAAAAGCCAATTTTTATAGGATTGGTAAGGAACAGCCAGTTCCCACTAATCCCACTTACTGTTATGGCCTACTTTGTTCTGATGTTAGAAAAAAAAAATGGTTCACGTCCAAATGCAAGCTGCCACTGACACACTATAGCACTCTGAAAGATTTCGTAAGAAACCGAAGTAGTGTTAGGTCTATTGCTGCTTGGATGGTGGGTTGCCAGGAGTGATGCTGTGAGAATTTCTACTCCATCCCCAGCCGACTCGCGCCCGGCAGTTCTGTTCCTTTATTCATGCTGCTTCCTATTTGCATGAAGCTATTGTGGGTGATCACCAGGAGACCCGATCCATTCATAGTATTTAATTTTGAGGCTGCTCAAGGCCACAGTGACTCGGGGTGGCTTACGGATAATTAAAAGAATAAACAGTGTATCAAGTGAAAGAAGAGACGGGCCAGAGACAAAACCTCAAAAAATCAAACGGAAAAAACAACCCAAGTGGTAGATCACGCTGTATGTAAAGCAGTTTGCAGAGGGATCTCTGGCAGGTTTTACACCTCTCTTGGGGATTCTCGTTCCCCATTGGAGACCCGAAGCTAGATTGAAGTGATAATATTCTTATGATACACTTAGACACCTGAGACCCCTCTGCTTTAATAGAACAAGTTATCACTTTGAGAACAACTTGGCTGCAATGAGCTAGAAGTGGAATTGTTTAAAAAAAACTGGATTTAAAATTTGTCCATAATATGGCAAAAGACAAAAAGTTTTGGCCTCATTATGCTGCACTGAAAAAGGCTATTATCTCTAGTACCTTCAGCCAAATTAGGCACCAGAGCCGGGCTGTCAAACACGCTGGCCATGTCCATGCCCGGTTCAGTGAAGGGGGGGGAAAGTCCCGATATGTCATGTGATGATGCGAGTTTGACACCCCTGCACCAGAGAGCAGAAAGATCCCTCAGAGTGTCACACTGCAGTCAAGTAAATAAGGTTTATTATAAGATTAACATCTTACAATACAGGATTTTAGTTCCTATTCAATATTAGTTTTGAGACCACACAACTCGGTGGTTCACAATGAAGTGAAATTAAAATCTTTATCAAAGAAGAGACGGATGACTGGAACATATTGAATTCCAAGGCTTGGAGAACAGTTTTCAGCAAGTTGTGAAAAATCAATAGCCTGGGAACAATATGGATTTCCAGGTATAGATCACTCCAGAGAGCAGGAGGCATCCTCATGCTTTCTGGGTCCTGTGACTGCTAAAAGAACGGGACCCGGACCATGTCTACTCTGACCTCAGTGGGCAATTCCTTCGGGTAGCAGGGCCCTGGCTCACAAAAGGGCTTTCACTAGAGCCTTGAATTGCACCAGAAACCAAACAGTAACCAGTGTAACTCATGAAGCAACAGAGGACATGCATAGATTGTGATCCACCCATGGCTGCCTACACTGCTGCATTCTGGACTAGCTGTGGCCTCCAAGTGGTCTTCAAGGGTGGTCCCATGTAGGAGACTAGCAGTCCAATCACAAGATGACCAAGGCACAAGTCAACTTCTGAAGAGCTTATGAGCCAGAAGTAGGCACAACTGGCGAACGAGATGTCCTTCTGGCTACTATTACCCCCTGCTCTTGAGCCCCAATCTGTTCTTCACATCCAGGCCCATACAGCCTCCAGGCACTGGGTCAGCAGTTTGACAGAGTCATTTCAGAACTATAATTGAGTTCCCTCTGAAGGGGGGAGAGACTGCATTGTGCCCCCGTGCTCCATAAATAAGGGACTGTGGACATAGGACTCACAGAATCCGAGGGCCGGAAGGAATCTCGGAGGTCTTCTATCTAGGCCAATCCATGGCCCAAGGCAGAAGTCCCTATACCACCCGAGACAAATGATTGTCCAATCTTTTCTTTGAAAACCTCCAGCAATGGAGCACCTACAATTCCAGAATGCAAGCTGTTCCAGTGATTAACTGTTCTGTCAGGAAATCCCTCATTTCCAGGTTGAATCTCATTCTAGTCAGCCACCCATTGCTTCTTCTGCCCTTAGGTGCTGTGGAGAACAATTTGATGTCCTCTTTCCTGTGGTAGCCTTCAAGTTTTGGAAGACTGCTATCAGGTCTCACCTGAGCCTTCACTTCATTAGGCTAAATGTACTTAGTTCCCTTAGCTGTTCATTGTAAGATTTAGTTTTGAGGCGCTTTCTCTCTCTTGCTCTTCTCTGCACTATCTCCAGGGCCTCAGCATCTTTTTTGAATTGTGGTCGCCAGAACTGGATTCCAGGTGAGCTCCCATCAGTGCAGTATAAAGCAGAACTATCAAGTCCATGATCCTGATGTTATCCCTTTGCTGGATCAGCCTAGAATGGCGCTTTTAGCAGCGGCAGTGCACTGCTGACTCATATTTAAGCAGTGATCCACCAGGACACTTAGACCCTCTCACGATTTCCACTGTTGAGCCAGATGCCTCCTAGTCTACACCTATGCATTTGGTTTTTCCTTCTTAAGTGCAGGACCTTACTTTTTTCATCACTAAACTGCATCTTTATTGGATAGGTCCCAGTGCTCAAGTTTGTCAAGATCCTTCTGAATCTTCCAAAGCAATTCCCCCAGCTTGGTGTCATCTGCAAGTTTGACGAGTTCTCATTTTAGCCCATTTAGATCATTTACGAAGATGTTGAAGAGCACCAGGCCAAAGACCGAACCCCATGGAGCTCCACTGAGGACTACACACTGTGGTTGGCCAGCCAACTGTGATTGATGCTCTTTTCTAGGATTTCCACAGGTATTGATGTCAAGATGGTCTGCAATTTCCTGGATCCAGATTTTTCCCCTTTTTGAAGATTGGAATCACATCAATTCTTTTCTAGTCCAATTCTAACCCCTGTCAACATCAATCGAAAGCTACCACAGAGAAAGGAGGAACACTGCAAAACAGTGTCTTCCACTTTCATCCCCCGAAGCTGAGCCAAAAGCATATCGTGGTTGATGTTATTGTATGTTGTGAGAGATCAAGGAACCCAATGATAGAGAGACACCTGTTGTTTTATACTATAGATGAACATGGTTTGTGAGCCGCCCAGAGAAAACCTATTAGCATGCTCTACAGAGGGGGGTACTGATTTCTTCATAAAAGCATCAGGTATGTAAAACGGAAGTGCTTTAACTTTGCAGTTAATATTTAGCTGCCTTTGCCAAAGGGGTCTTTGGAGCTGAAAGCCCCATCACTGGAGGCTTTTTTTGTCTAAAAGGGTATAGCTTGAACAGGAGATTGGATTAAAGGACTTCTGGGGTCCCTTCCAATTCTGATAAAATTAACAAGACTTTCTTCTATTTCCTACTAAGCCAATTCTACTCAATCCTGCTTGCTTCCTTTTACATTTGCTGGGACTCGCCAACTACAGGATGGTGAACATGTACTAGTAATTGGTCTTCTTTTCACTCACTTGCCCCTTCAGAAACAATGAGAAGCCAGTTTCCAGTGTAATGTTTGGTTTAGAGCATTTATTATCAACTATTCATCCACAACATATTAAGAACTGAAATAGCAAACAACCAAAAAGTAGTTTTGTCAGATATAAGGAAGTTGCTTCTGGTTTTTCCTCCATTGTCTCAAAACAATTCTTGGATATTCAAAATGCCTTAGGGCAGCAGAAAGGAAATATACAAGAGTTAACAGGATTTGAGGTGGTCAAAAAAGTTAAAT
>JANHJO010005564.1:57352-68063 GCA_032468235.1 Pseudoxyrhopus heterurus | reverse complement strand
AATTGTCGTTTTGAAGAACACCTGACATTGTTTGCCGATAATTCGCTCGTTTTGTCTTGCTGCTTTTCATTTTGAATAGGACATTGTTTGACTGGGGGAAAGTGGGAAACAAAAAAAATGATGTAATGATAACAAGGATACATAGCTGAACTACAAGTATATGACATAATGTTTTTACTAGGCTAATAGCTCTTAATCTAGAAATATGTAAATACTATATATGCATTACACAGATCCTTTTGTTAGAGCAACAATTATCTCCCAGCCCAAAGACAAGACAATTTGAGACTAATCCTGTAGTGGAAATCTCCTGGTTTGGAGCAGTCTTGCACCATTTGGACAAGAAGGAATGTATCAGACAGAAGGAAGGTTGGCACAACTCACTGAGGTGAGATGAATGAGGAGATGATGGTACCACATTCTGATCGTTCAGTTCATTCTCATATGTCATCCTGTGAAGCAGAACACTGATGATTAAATTCTAGTACTCTGTCCAAATCAACTAATTAGTTGCTTTTAAGTGAAACATAACAAACTATCCTGGTATACTGGAAAACTATTCTGGGGTACTGATCAGATACTGATGGAATATCATGGTCTTTTCCATTGTATCATTTCTTTCCTTGTATATCTGTGTATGTTTAACATAATTGATGCAATACTGTAAGTTGCCCATTTGTTATATACCAGTTTACAAAATATGATGGTGCCTTAAAATCTGATTACCAAAGACTAACTATGAATGGTTGAATTCAGGTGGAACCATAGTAAGAACTGCACAATTATATGACTTGTGGGAGATCATGAAGAACCCCAGTTCTTGATGTAATGTAGTCCAGAATTTGAAAATGCAACCTGAATGTTTTGATTTGTTTTTGCCTTTGTTCTTGACTGGGCATTCTACTAGAGTTCGAATAGTTTTTCCTGCTCAATCACTCTGAGTGCATTAAAGAATATACAAAATTTGGATTGTTTGTCCCAAACATCAGTTTACAACTATGTATACTGAACTAAAATAGTTTTTATAATTCTACAATAATTTCTACAGTCTGAAAAAGTATTTTTGGAATGCTTTTGTTGTTTCTTTTGTCTTTAATAATACAATAATAATTTGAAATCATCAGCAGTTTTGGCCACTTCATTGCTAATCCCAATTTCAAATAATAAATGAAGCAATAGTGTCAGAACAGATCCTTCTGTTCCACTGTTTATATCCTTTTGTTTCCAGAACTATCTATTTTTCCTATGTTGTATTCTTTAATTAATTATTGGTCCCTAATAAGAATTGTCCTAATTGAGTTTGGCCATAAATCTTCGGTGAAGAACTTTAGTCCTTGTAACCAGCCACTGGAACATATGCACTCCAAAGACAGACAGAGCATTAAACTAATCGACCTATAATGTCTGAAAATGATTCCTGGAAATATTGGTTAAGGCAAGCTGATTTATATCTTTTGTAGTAAATGCAGAGTCCTTTTCATAAAACATTTTTCTTTTACACAATTTGTTAGGTGCTGTACTGTTTCATCCTGTATGGTTTGGAAAAGGACTCCTTTAAAACATTCCAGGTCCCACCTAATTATTTATACCAGAGTGTTACTGATCCTAACTGTTCCCATCTTTTATCCCAACTTTAGTTCTTACCGTATTGTTGCATTGTTGTTAGCATTATTGTTGCTGTTGTTCACATTGGTGCCTCTTGTGGGAGGAAAGTCCTCAATGAATACTGGGGAATCTAATTCTTCACTACCCATCTCAGTGAACTGCAGAGGTCTTTGGTTTGCCATGTGTGGTGGAAGGGGGCTGCTGGGCTCGATGAAGTTCTCAACCTGGCCAAACAAGCCTCCTGTTCTCTGAATTTAAGGGAGAAAGAGAAAAGGTGGTCACCTTGTTTTTCCTAAAGCCATTGTGTGTTTCAACAGCAGAGAATTGAAGAACCTGAAACTAAAGAAGCTCAAGAACTCACACTTCTGGTAAGCTAAGGATCAAGCTACACATTATATTAAAGGTGTTTTTCTAACTTGTTTAACTCTTTCCCCTCACACCATTTTACTGCCTAAAAGTTCAATTTATAAATTTAAAATTATTATTTGTGGTGAATAATTTTCATGAGTAGTAACGGAGAACAATTTTGAGCAAAAGTGTAGGATTCCAGGTGTACCTTCTACTTTGCTGAACTTTTGAAGAGTCATGGTCACTTTTAAATAGGCTACTTGGAATTTTTTTTAGCATAATACAAAATTTGTTGAGATTCACAAATTGAGTATATATTTTTTCCTATCACATTGTATGCATCTGTTGTTGGGCTCAACAAGAAACAACTTCCATGTTATATTTAAAACGATTAAAAGAAAAGTTGCTTGTTCATACCCAAGTTTCACAATTGTTTGATCAAGAATGAATTTCACAGAGCAGAGCTTGAGATGGATTAAATATTATATTTACTCCTTGAAGTATTTTCTTTTTGCCTATTTCTGAGAAATGATGCAGTGCTATGTGATAGGTGAGTAGCCTTATGGGGAGACGCAGGTTTAAATTTTACTCTCTGAAGTCTTGGAACTTTCACTTAGCCAATATAGAAAAACTATATTTTGAGCAAAGAGACCAAATAAGTGTGAAAAGTGCATGTAAATAATTTGACAGCAATAGTTAACTTCACACTAAGATCTGTGTCAACTTTGCAAGGAAAATGGAAAAATTCTCCAACTTCGACATGAGTGATTGAGCAAAGTGAGTTTTAGAATTTTTAGAATCTCCCTTGCCCTTTAGGTCTGTATCAGTTCTTTCAAAATATAGGATTGGATGATTATGACTTTAAATTATGCAATTGCATCCACAATACAGAAAGATATGTTATGTTAGGAGATAAAATTGAACTAAACAATTTGTTAAATTTCTTTATAATTTTATGTGGCTTTTTAATGGTCTCATCAGCTAAGTCTTCTAAGTGATCTACAAAGCTTATGAATCAATAAAAATAGAATTATATAATCAGAACTTCAATATCAGTATGGTCAGTCCAGTAGGGGCTTATGAAGAATTTATTCAGAGATCTTTAATGATCCTCCTGAATTGCTAATTGTGCTGTTAATAAAATATAATGCAGTACTTTAATATTCATTTAAATTTATGTCTGGATTTTCTTTCTTAATCATATTTTAGCATAATCAAACATGAAGTTGATGCAGAAAAATGGTGCTTTTTTCTATTAGCTTCAAAGAAGGATGTGCATGTATGTATCCATACATAAGAGGTGTGCAGGTTAGGTAGGTTTACTAAACTTCTGTTTTATACTGATATGTATGCATGCATCTGACCCTTTTGCAAAAAGATATTAATTTAGCTCAGAAGGAATGCTCACAAAATGAAGCCCTCTCTTCTCTATTCTTCAGAATGATGAATGCATTTTTAATAGGAATTTAAAAAAAACACCAGTAGTAATTTAGAAATAAAGAGGAGAGCAAAGACCCTTCTGTCCTTTATAATTCTGCTACTTATAACCAAGGAAACTCTATATGTTCTGGGCAATGAATGATTTTAATGTGGGGAGAAAGGCAAAAGTGAAAGAGGGAACGATGTGTAAGAAAGCATAGGTCACAGCAGCAAAAATATAGTTTGCTGCAATTTGTAGCTAGAAGATAAGGGACCTTTTTAATTAAAGAATAGATCTGTTCTTATACTCACCCTGTAGATGCCTTCTTCCATTGCTGCCTCCACCATGGCTCTTTCAAGTTCCTCCTCTGCAGTCAGATCCCCAGAGATTGCTCTTTTGATCTCAGGAGCAGCTTCCTCTTCAATGGTCCTTAAGCCAGCCTTATGAGAAGTGAGGTGGAATCCTTTAGCATTGGAAGGGGCCATTCATACCAAAATGGAAAGGGATGGAGAAGATACTATATATCCTCCAAGAATTATTAACTTTCTCCTCTCAACCTCATTCTCCTGATCACCTCTCAGTTGGACAAATGTAATGCAACCAGTGTGTTGCTGCTGGTTTTGAACATGACTCAACATGTTAGAAAGCAATTGGGGTAGAAAACAGTAATTCAACTGCTGACGGGACAATCAGACCACTGCAGAATAACACCAATCCTTGGCTCTAATCCCAGTTGTGCTGGTTATTATTTTTAAGGCTCTTTACAATGTAGCATAATCAGTCTGAAATACTATTTCTTTGCTGCTGTCTGTTTTTTCTGGATTTCTGGATTCCCAATAGCTGTACACAGCGCCATTGCATTATTTATATCAGTTAAGAGATAATATGAGTTGATATCTTAGTAACTAAGTTGCTTAATCTCCTCTAAATCAATTGCTAAGCATGTCAAACACAAATTCTAGAACTTCTTTAAAGACAGGTTGGCTTTATAAATAACCATGCATCAAAATTTTGGAGTAAAGTGAAATTGTTTTATAACTTATTCCTTCTCCACATAGGTGATAGGGAATGAAGAATAGCATGATACCTAACATTTTGCTCAGGTTTTCATAGACTCACACATACTGTATAGTACATGTTGCATAAAGGAGGGTCAATTTCAGACCAGAGCAAACATATTGTACTGAAGAAAGACTTGATTATAAGCAGTTAGAGGAAATAAGATAGATTGTTTGATAAGAAATCATAATACATTTCTCAAAGATATTAGCACAAAGATCTTAAAAGATCCCCAAAACATATATGCTAAGAATGCACATAATTCATGCACATATCCTAGGATAAAAATTTAAGCCCAGTGCCAGAACAGAGAAACTTTCACTGGCCCTCACTCACTGTAGGTTGAAATATTTCTGCTTCTTAAAAAGTTGTGAAAATATGCAGATTTCTCATATCAGTTTCCCATTTACCTGGATTTCAACAGCATTTTTCTTAGGCCGATATCCATAATATTCTTCCTGTCGCTTAATGAATTTTCTGAAGTGCTCCTGGATGAGGAAAGTAGCATAAAACTTTCCCACAGTAACTTCATCATCTAGAAGAATATATACAAATCAAGGCATTGAAATTATGCAAGAGATGCACAGTATGTATGAATTCATGAACCAAGCTACCTTCTAAACATTAAATTTTATGAGAATGTATAAGTAGATCAATCAAAAGCTTCTTCACAAGCACTAGAAATGGAAATGAAAATCAAAAGTCTCTTGATAGTCTGAAGACTCACCTCCAATTGGTGGAATGACTTGATCTAAAAGCTTCATGCTGGTTCTCTTCCAGATTTTTTTAATAATCATCCTCAGCTCTTCATTGGCTTTCTCAAAGTTGCCTACAAAGCACCAATCATACAAAATGATTTATACCAGTACCTAACTTAGCATTCAGCGTTCACCTGTAGCTTAACCAAATCAAACCAGAATAACAGAATAACAGGATAACAGGGACCTTGTAGGTTAGCTAGTCCAACCCCACCGCCCAAGCAGGAGACCCTACACCATGATAAATAGAGCTTGAAAAACCTTGAACAAAAACTCTTATCATTCTGTATATGTGCTGGAAACCCTCCAAAAGTTCTCTTTCAAACAGAATTACATGACTCAAAATGCAGATAGAGACTCAAAGTCCTTTATCATGGCTAACTCTGGTTTGTATTTACCAACAATGAATATCCAAACCTTGGTTTATGGAAGCATTGGAAACAAAGTGCCCCTGCATCTTCTCTGCCACTAGTGTGTGGATCTTTCATGATTGATTTCAAATCAAATTTCTTTATTTATTTAAATTTAGATGCCCTCCAACTTCCGATGGCATTGGGTGGCTTATTTACTTAAATAAGGCTGCAACTAAAGATCAATTTAAATATGGGGGTGGTTCAAATCTTCTATAATCCTAGTCATGGATGAACTTGCTAGTGTTCGTTTTTGCTTTTTGAAAGCGCAGGTTCTTTAAAGCCCTAGAGCTCTAGCAGCAGTGTGTTGGCACAGATCCCTACTGAAACTACTTATTGTAATTTACGACAGATGAAGTCTTGACTCGTTGAGGTCCTGTGATTAAATGCACTAGAAAGGTATTAATTATTATTGATTTATAGCACCTAGTGTTGGCCTTATGTAATTGTGCAGTAATGGATTTTAGTGTCAGCTATTTTTCTATTGGTATATAAGGTGATTAATGTTCTTTCCCATTCATGAAATAATAAAGTCTACGATAGAATGCAGTGAAATTATTCATGACATTACATTGGCAGTTTCCACTCTTACCTTCTGTCTTGATCTTGAGAGCAGTTCTCACCAGAGCAAAGAGTGTAGCATTGAAAGTAACTGTGCCATCATTGTTCAGGGGCATATTCATGCCCACTAGGCGCTGCAAAACACACAAAAATATATGCCAGAAAGACAAAACATTATGGTTGGATTTACACATATTATAGTACTATTTCACAATCTGATTTGTTTTTAATTCACTCAACAAACCATAGTTAAAAAAATCCTAGTTTTGTATGATATATGATTGCAGCTTTTACACATACAAACACATTTTAATAATCTGGGTCAGTCATCAAGACTAAAGGTTTTGTCTTCTGAGCTTTTGGACTCATGCTGGAGCCCATGTTCATTTTAATATTCATTACAATCTTATTTGACACTAAGAAACAGGATGGAGCACCAGTCTTTTCTATGAGGACTACAGTGCCATTTTGGGTAACAGAATATAGAAATGAGATGGGGTCTTCCTAACATTGATAAGGAAACATTGTGTGTTATCCAATTACCTTGCAAGCCACACGGTGTGGACAAAATTTCCCAAATCCTAGGGGAGGCTGGATTCGTCTCAACAGAGTTACCACGTCTAGATGCTTAATTCGGCCCCTGAGGTAAAACAAAACATAGTCATATTTTATACATCTGATGCAAAAATAGAACTTTGATCCCTAATTCAGAAGGCAGAAGGCCACAATTTAATGTCCCTTTTGCATTTTTTTTTAAACAAAGTGAATCAGCACACATTTATGTGTTTGATCAGCTATCATCATCCATGACCTTCAGCATTCCTGGAAGAAGCTAGTAATTTTCCCTATGGAGCAAATCAAAACTGGGAAATTAGCTATACAAGCTCCAGGAATCTCTCAATTCCTTTCTAGCCTTGGATTGACATTCTTTACAAATCTGATTGAGACATGCAAATAAAACAACATAAGCAGATTGAGAAAGGTCATGATTTGGTTCACACATCCCACAAAGCCATGGTTTGTTTGGATCAGCATTTAATGCAGACCCGGTTATTACAGTTTGCAGACCAGAGTTTATGGCTTGCATATGAATCAAGCCAATAGTGATTTGGTCATTGTATGAATCAAGCCAATAGTGATTTGGTCAGTAAATCATGGCTAAACAAGACATACTTTAGCATAATATGTTGCCCCAGTCAGTGTCTTCATATCACTGACAAAATATGAGTTTGAAATCTTAACTTTCAATAGAAGATCATGACTAACCCCAGTTTCCCTGAAAGAAAAGTCAGACAATCCCATTAAGGCATGAGTGTTGGGAATGGTAGTGACAGCCTTCTGTTTGATCGTCTATGGAAGACAGATTTATACAGTTAGCCTTTACACAAGCTTGTTGTATTCGATATAATGGAAGACACTATCCCATGTTGAAATAGTTAAGCTATTTGAGATATAGATTTGGGGGAAGACAATCTCTTGTGTGCCTTAAGCAATAAAATCTTTTCAGCATTTTGAGCACATTGCTGTATCATAAACACATGGTTTTTGGTGATATAAAAATATAACTTGTGAAAGATAACTCTTAAAAAGAATTATATATCAAAGGATATTGAACACCTAGAATGCCATAAATGGTCCTTGATGATACTTATTTTTGAAAAGTTCATTTTGCAGCAAAGTAATAATCGGGACTTCCTCTGTCTCCAGAACAACTAGTCATTCTAAATTTATTGTTCAATATCTTTAAAACATTGATTAGCAAAGTTTTTGGTGAACAAATGGATCCTCCATTCATTTAAACAGGAAACCAGCAGAAGAGAATATATGTAGCTCATGATTGAACTGTGGAGTCCTTGGTGTGCTCTAAGCTTTTTTTATTAAAAACATCAAGAAAAAAACAAAAAGACCAGAGCAGCCTATATGTTTTTTAGCAGCCTATATCCAGAGAAGCAGGGGTTAACTGCAGAGAAACAATCAAGCAGAAAACAATAGCCTAATCAAGGAGAAAAACATATTCCCATCATCAGTGGCAAGGTAACCTACTGTATATAAACAGGAATCAAACCCCACATTCACTAGCACTGATGATGTTACCTAGTTGGGTAATAAAATGTCTGCAAGCAAACAACCAAGTTCAGAGAGTACCAAGGACTCCACGATTTAACAGGAAACTTTAGAGATAAAAGCAGCAGTGAATGCTCAAAACAAAAATAGGAAATTTAGCCCACTAATATCTATATTAGAGTATAAGATTCAATCATAATCTCCCTCTTAGATTATGTTACTACATTTTATTATATCCCTCTAATATTCCTATTATAAACACACTTGCAAATAAATGCACATATATTCCAAGGAAGTGTCTTGTGATTAGTGTTCTCTATTCAGGCTGAAGTAGACTAAAAGCAAAGCAAAAGTATCACCTTTTTCATTCTGTCGATGCATAAGTGAATACACTCATTTTAGATGTTGTTGTTGTTAGTTGCGAAGTCGTGTCCGACCCATCGCGACCCCATGGACAACGTTCCTCCAGGCCTTCCTGTCCTCATTTTAGATAACATTTTTAAAAAACCAAATCACTGAGCTTGCTTTTAATTTTCAGTGGAGCTGTTCACAGCAATCTACCAATAGAGAGATTCTTACGTGGCTTCAGGATCATATTCTGCCCAGATTTTTTTGAATTCATCCAGATGGTGGGGACCTAAGATAGACCAATCCCGTGTGAGGTAGTCAAAATTATCCATGATGACAGCAACAAAGAGGTTGATAATCTAAGGAGAAATGCATTGGCACATTTTAGGTGAAAGATGACAGGAGACAATGGAGCCTAAGCATCATCAAAAGATTTTCTTTGGCATCAGAGGGTTTCATAGTATTAACCTCTTGACTGTGCTATAAAAACTAACTGGCTGATTTTCTCAGGCAATAAAACAATACTTCCATAAATTCTGGCTCTTGATGATTTCACAAGCTAGACACCACCTAAGGTAGTAATTGGGACGTAAGCAGAAAAGTGATCATTATACAAGGGTGTTCATATGAGCACAAATCATAATTTAATACAATGATCCTCAACTTTTCATTTCTTAAATGCCTCCAATTACTCCATCAAAGAAGGTAAGTCACACCAAGACAAAATCAAAAAGCCCACTTTTTCCAAGACAGACATGCATCCTGTTGTTGAACTTATCAGTTGAAATGAGTTTTAAGAACATAGATTGCAAGTTTTTTTTCTCTTTCTAATAGTAACTTTTCTCTAATTGTTGCAAAAGGAGGTTGTGAGAAAAGCATCTTTCTCAACCATAAATGTATAGTATCAGGGAAGTGCTGCCCCCATTGCATTGGTCTGATTATGCAACCAGAATCAATGGACCAACCTACTTCACTTCATCCACTTGGCTACCTGCCTTTTCTAAAAGTGAAACATGTACTACCAGCTCAGATGCTCTCATAATATACCAGAGGATACTATCATGATATCTTCGATAGATTTACATACTGCACCAAGCCATAACAAAGATCACTTTGGTATGGGGGAAAGTTCTGAAGAAGTACCATTTAAATGGGGGAAGAAAAGGAATATTGCAAAATGCCGTTCTATTGCAGTATAATGTTGCTTCAGGAATTATCTGTCTGGACATTTGAGAAAGATCAAATCAATGTGAAATCCTATATGGGGGCAACATAAAGAACTGTGGTGGCACAGTGGTTAGAATGCAGTACTGCAGGCTAACTCTCCTCACTGCCAGGAGTTCGATCCTGACCAGCTCAAAGTTGACTTAGCCTTCCATCCTTCTGAGGTCAGCAAAATGAGAACCCTGATTGTTGGGGGCAATATTGCTGACTCTGTAAACCGCTTAGAGAGAGCTGTAAAGCACTATGAAGCGGTATATAAGTCCAACTTCTACAGCTATTTAATATTATTTGAACTTATAAAATAGGCAGAAGCAAGGCTTTGCTAATCTCCTTATGAGCTTTATAAAAGGAATGAAGGCAAGCAAACTTCCCTTATTTTTTTTACTCCAGAGTTGGCCTCTAATCGCCCTTCACAACCAAAGGAAATCAATTAATCTTGATATCTGTGACCTAATATTCCCTGGTTCCATGGTCAGTTTAGTCAAGTTTACATTTCAGTGAAGTTGAGGATCATAGACCATGAACAGCTCTAGAGATTGGTGGTCAGCAGTTCCTAACACTAATTTATGGAAGCATCTTAACAGCCTGCCATCATTTTTAATGAAATGAGCTATGTGCAGTGGCTGGGGCAGTCTGGGGGGAAAATACCCTTTGTTTTTCATGTCTCAGAAATAGTTTGAGAAAGACACTAGCAATAGCTGCCATGATCTACAAATATATTATTCTACTTCTGGTCAAATAGTTTTTGCAGATGTTGAAACAGAATGAAACCAATAAAAATAATCTGTCCAGAAATGATGAACAGTGCCTATATCACATGCACTGCTTCCATATAACTTTCACTATTCTGGGCAAAAAATAGCAATAGCACTGTATTTATATACCGCCTATCAGGGCTTGCAACCCTCTCTAAG
>JANHJO010005563.1:363535-380616 GCA_032468235.1 Pseudoxyrhopus heterurus | reverse complement strand
GAGAGAGAGAGAGAGAGAGAGAGAGAGAGAGAGAGAGAGAGAGAGATCTTCTGATAGTCTTTTTAAAAGGAAAAATCACCATTAAAAAAACACACACCATTATAATTGATACCTAAATATATATTTCCTCAAATCTAATCATAGAAATCGTACTACATTTTAGACCTGTGATAGCAAACCTATGGCACATGTGCCCAGAACGGCATGTGGAGCCATATCGCCCGGCATGCCAGCCATCGCCCAGCCCTGCCCCCTGCGAATGCACATGCCCCCACCCCGTTTTTAGCTAAAAAAGCCTGAAAAACAGGTGTTTTTTTAGCTAAAAATGGGGCGGGGGAGCTGTGCGCATGTGCGGGGGGGATGCGGGGGAATGTAATTATCAGATATTTTTGTTCAAACTGAATGTATCATTATTGCTTATTACTTAAGTTTTCTATGTTGCCAAATATTTTTACTTAGTAATTTTATTAGTAATCACTCTACTGGTACAATGTATTTGTACCAATATTACTATCATTTACAAAATTCACAATATATGACCTGAAGTTATTAAAACTATTAACAACGCTTCATATACTGTGAATTATTATTGTACTATGTAAGATACAATAAAACAAGTTTTTTATTCATGATGTAAGATAAAATTGATATGAATGTTTCGTGTAACAGTTCACATGTCTTAAATCATTATGGTTAATGCAGTGAAAAAAAATGTATAGGGGCTGTTTTGTGGGGAATTGTGAAATTGCACTTATAACAATGTAATAATTGAATTGTGTGTTTAGCAATGTAAACATCTTTGTTTTTTATTTCTAGCCACAAAATTATATTAACATTATAGTCATACAAAGAAAACATTAGCTGTTAGGTAGGAGAATATTATAAATGGCTGGCCACCATCTAAACAAAATATGACAAGATAAGCTGAATGCTGTGATAATGTACTTAATTTAATGGAACAATATTTGTTTCCTAATTGTAAGTAAGTAAATATGAATTCAATGATAAAGGTAATGAACCTGAAACAGCCAAGCATTGCTATTCTTCAGGAGAGTGTTCAAAGAATTTCAGAGTTCAAACTGGTGTATATGTGTGTGTGTGTGTGTGTGTGTATGTGTGTATTGTATATATGTATATATATGTGTGTGTATGCATATGTATATATGCGTATATATGTGTGTGTGTGTGTATATATACGGTATATGTATGTATGTGTATATACATATACGCATGCAATTGTACATATACAATTGTAGTATATACATGCTACAATTATATTTAACAGGGATATCTTTGTAAAATGGGTTTTCTTAAAATGTTATTTCTATATCCCTATGTTTTCAAAAAATATTAAATTGTGGAAGTAAGTGTGGTGGTCTTTCTTTCATAAGTTTCCAATCAGCACCATACAGTAAATATTATGGAAACATTTTGAAATGATAAGTCTGGAAACTGCTCCTTTGCGACTTATCTTTTTCCTTATAATCGAATAGCAGAAGCAAAGCATCACATTTATTAGCACACATTACTCCATGTTGTTCAGATGTGGTTTATTCCCCAAGTTAGCTGAATTTCTACTTTTATCTGGCTCTCTACCCTTCAGCAAACCTATAACAACAGATGGTATGCTGTGAAGTTTTGGTAATACTTGCTGCTGCTTTCTACACCATTATGTTTAGGGCGCTATATTAACACATGTTTCATTGAATTGCTGAGCAAACCGCAAACATTTTTTTTAAACCCACTGCTATTCGGATATATATTAGCCTTGATTCTTCCTAGCATCTGTCAGTGGCATTGCAGTGGTCTTTGATGGTGTCTCCAACTGTACCAAACTATACTCACAGAATTGAAATAAAATTTTGCAATTTTCTTTAATGACAATTTTATACACTGACATATGATTAAAAAACAACAACAGCTATAAAGCTATAAAGATGTGGTTTTCAAATCTGCTTCATTTCACTGAAGCAACAACTGATGTTCTCTTCAGAATTCTGGCGTTATTAAACAAAAACTCTGAAGCTCTAGTTAAGATCATACATCTCTATGTTAGGGCTGAAAAGTTTGTCACTTCTTAGCCTTACATCACATGCAGAAGAAAGGCATGAAATACTGGTGGGTCGTCGCATCGAGGCTGGTGAGCATAGGGCACACCACTTTCCCATTCTCTTATCAGTCAGTGTGTCTTTCTAATGAAACTAGCTAATGACCAGTGTCCCATAGCACAATCCAAGGTTCTATGTGACTAGCAGTAAATATTAAGTTTCACTCTAAATGTAATGAGACAGATTGTATGCAATATTATAAACCACTGGTGCTTATATGTGTAATAAAAGGAAATATACTGTACTATTAGAAAGTGACGGGAAAAGTCCCATTAGCTACAGAAATAGTCTTGGATTCCATAGTGAAGTTTATAGTTCTAAAAATAAAGTATTGAACACGTTATTTTCTTCATCTCCTACCTCTCTTCTATTATGTGTGTGTGTGTGTATATACATACATACACACAAGCTGCACTGAATATAGGAATGACAATGCTGACTAGTATGGTATTAGGGCTACAGACCATAAAGTTTATAAAGCTGGCTGCTCTTTAGATATCTTTCTGTTTCTTGGTTTTCTAAAATTGCTTACCTTTTTATCCTTCTGCAATCTCTTTTTTTATGTTTCTGCAGTTTTTTTAAAAAATCTTTGTCAAATCTTCTTTTAATAAAAATATTCATAAAAAATAACTAACTGCTCTAAAGCAAACATCCAAAACCTTAAAGATGCACTATAATTTTCCAATACAACTCACACTGATTACAAACTGTTAAATTAAATAATTGATGATTGGCTCACATTAAAGTGAGCCACTACATCTTAAGTAGGCTGCACAAATATGAAACACATGCTTAAATATTGGAATTTATAAGATACTTTGAGATACTTTTAGGTAGGACTCTTGAAATATGTCTGTAAGAAATTTAGTGGTCATACCTTGCCTTTCAACAACATACACATATGTTAAATTATGAAATAAACAAGATATGACTGATCATATGTAAAATGCAAAGCCAGTCGAGTCACATAAACCTACTTTAAGAAGATTCTACAACACTGTCAGACCTGCTTCCAATTGAGGATGTATCTATATGTGTATATGTGTGTGTTTGTGTGTGTCACAAACCCTTTCACTATTGTCTACTGGATAGCCAGCAACCAATTAAAACTCCCCAAAATAAAGCTAATGATTTAAATTAATTAAAATCTATTAAAATTTAAATTAAGTAAAAAGTAATTGCAAGAACAGTCTGCATATTATATATTAGAGATCTAAACAAATCATTCCATTTTATAATCAATAGCAATCTATCTACATATTAAGTGTTGGGGTTCAAATAGATCATTCCATTTTACAATCAATAAGAAACAACAAATTACAAACTAACCAACCAACAAGACTCACTTATCACCCATATACCTGAGGGAACAACCAGTTCTTCAGTGACTTTTGAAGCAAATTTTCTTTGAGGAAAGACTAAAGGGTTTTGTGATGTTTAACTAAAAAGAAAGCTTAAGAGATGAGTATGATAGAAAGTTATGAAACGATAGCAGTTGTTGAAAAATAAACTGAATTCATAGACCAAAAAAAGGTACAAAATTGAAATGCTGCAACAATTTACTAAACAGATTAGCTGGAACATCCTGGGGAGCTCATGCTAACACCTACAAACAACAGCCGAGGCTTTGGTTTATTCCACAGCTGAATACTGGACCAGCATGTGGCTTAACAGGGTGCATGCCCAAATGACCACTGTCCAACTCTGCCAGACAATGTGTATGTCAATCCTAACCTTTCCAGGCCAGCAGTGGCATGGAGTTTGTCCCCATGCCTGAACTGCCCAGGGAACCCTCCTCATCCATGTCATTAAATGAATGGATGGAGTCACAAAAAGAAGTCTGGGAAAACACCAAGCGGGCTCTGCGAGAAGTGGCAAAAAGCCACAAATCTCAAGCTGATAAATGCCGCTCCCACCAGCCACCATCCCGGATGGGCAGCAAGATTTACTTGTCCACAAAGTACTTAAAGTTAAGGTTGCTCTGTTAGAACCTGGGTCCTAAGTTTATAGGACCCTTCCCAATAGTGAAAGTATTCTCAAACCCTGACATTGTATCATCTCTGGCACATTGCAGAGTCCTTGGAGAGTTGGGCGCCCTATAAATTGAATAAATAATAATAATAATAATAATAATAATAATAATAATAATAATAATAATTGCATCCCACTCCTGTGCACTTGTTACCAGTACTTAGCAATATCACCCCACCCCAAATTAGAAGATATCAATCTCTCGTTCAGCTATGGTCAAGGACAATGAGCCACAAGGCCCTCCCTATTCACCAGGACATTACATAGTCCATCATAAGATTGAAATCCCTCAGGCCAACTTGGAAAACAGCTATTCACTTAACCTCTACTCAGTTTAACCTCCAGAATGCCTGGAGAGAGGAATGGTCTAAGATATCTTCTTGTGGCCTGACTATTCCTCCACCAACCACCTGGTTTTGACCTGCCTCATTCTATCTGGGCACAATTGAACAGAATTAGGTGTGATACAGAAGTGATTTTGCCTCTGGATCAGTGGGGATGGAAAGATTTCCTTTGTTGCAATTGTGATGCTGATATGCAAACTATTAAACATATTGCGCAAGACTGCCCACAACATGCATTCTCTGGTTCCCTAGAAGACCTGCACAAAGCAACACCAGAGGCGACTGTCTTGACAGCTGAATTGGAGATCCAGTTATGGGGATAGAAGTTATGTATAATTGTGGACTCTATGTGTAACTTTGTTTCTCTTCTGTAATATTGTCATCATATGATAAATAAATAATAATAGATATCTTTTTCTATCTATATAATTACTATAAAAATAAATAAATATACCTTTACATGTTACCAAATTGATTAGTTCAGCAACAATGCCTGGAGAAACTAGAGCTACCAGATCTAAGATGCAAAAATCGAGGACCATTAGATAGCCTCAGAGTCTTATGTGTCTCTTTATCGCCATCTTATGGTCATCTGGATTTTTGGAATTCCAAAAGGATAAATAATATTTCACATAAAACATTAGTTAATAATTCATGTAATTCATGGCTACTACTTATGAAAGTACCAGTTTGCTTATGTTATGCTTTAAAAGAATTAAACATTCCACAGATAACTCAGAGAAGTTCTCACAGCAACTTTATATTATACTACTAAACTGATTCTCCAAGTTCACACATAATATACCCCTTAGCAACAGATATTTGTGCCAAAAAAAAGTGAACAGTTTTTTTAAAAAATAAATTCTCACTTTGTTAAAGTTGCAAGCAGAATAGTGGACTAAATAATTGAAATATTAGATCCTGGGGAGTCGTTCTTAAGTTATTTATATTATGTGTGAAAAGAATTCAGATACTTAAATGCAAATCTAAAATAAGGTGTTAAAAATGTTATGCAAATAAAAAAGGAATGTCATAAATTTGTTTGGATGCTAAATTAGTGAACTAAAACTGTAATTCTTCATACAGCTATCTAAAATAATATAACATATAGACAAGTATCATTATAATATTAAGGACATTAAAATTTTTGCAGAATTATATAGCATCAGTTGCACAAACTAAAGGCAAACTTTTGGGAACTAAGAAGCTCAAATTAAGTTCAGAATACCCTACATTATTTCCTGGAAAGCAATCACTTTCAGAAAATGAAAGCATTTTATTTTATATATAACCTTTAAGTATATAAAAAGTCTAATTACATTCCTGCTTCTATTTTAATTTCTTTTATACAGTTTATTTTTTATTTTCCATGGCTCGGACTATTTTATAAACTTAATTACAGCTGATCTTAGCTAGAATCCTATTAAAGTATTAAATAAATAATAATTAAGAATAATCTTCTCTACCAGACTATGGGTGTTAATATGTAGGTCCAATTTAAGCATTTTAAGTGCTTTCATTTTCAGAAAAAAATGGAATTCTAAATTTATTTGCTCTGTCTATCTATCTATCTATCTATCTATCTATCTATCTATCTATCTATCTATCTATCTATCTATCTATCTATCTATCTATCATTTCATTTGCTGCCCAGCTCACCACTATTTAAATTTATCCTCACATTAGGAAGAATAGTAGAATTTGCTTCACGGTAAAAATACACTCTGGTAAAAAATTCAACTGTTCAACTTGGGAATAGGGCGTTTCTTTGGACATTCTGTTTACTTCATTCCTGAAACAAAAAATAGTACTTTCCTAATCCTTCCTTATCACTGTTTTAGTCTGCATAGCACTCTTCTTGTTCCGCTCCTTTGGCAATTAGTGTAGTTAAAAAATTAAAGCATCTTACTCTTTCTATGGTTCGTTTGCAATATAAAGTGAACCAGGAACAATGGGTAAATAATTTTCTCACCCTTAATCCAAGAACCATTTTTTTTTCCCTTTCATTGATCCGATTTCACATGGTAGGATAAATTAGCCACAGGAGTTTCACCAAAAAGGAATAACAAAGCAGCATAACTCAGTAAACGTGGACATTATCTGCTTTCCAACTGTTTCATCAACACATAGCCAAAATCTTGATACAACACAACACAACACAAAATACTTTAGTGATTTTTCTGTTTCTGTGAACTGAAGCTTTTTATCAAGCTTTCTAAAAAGTGGTTAATGAAGCAAAATAAATGAATCAACCAGATCACTCCAAAGTTCAGGTCACATTTTGGTGAGTGGAATCCCTGAAACAGTCTCATGATATGGCTATCTTAAAACAGACCAAATACACACTTAAGCACACATAATTCAAGAGGCCTGCCTGCCAGCAATAAAGGCCGAAATTGGATACTTGGTGAGATTAATTACCTAGATAGAGCATGATAATGCAAGTCAAATGGGAATGTAATTAAAGTGCACCTTCCATGAAAATTATTCATTGCTGATAGATCAGGTGACAGATAAATCAAAAGACTTTAAAAAATTAAAAAGTACAGGTTAACTTCAGGCACACCCTTGCCTTTTTAGTTTATAGTAACTATAGTTACTTCATATATTTTTATTTTATTTTTCTTCAACGTGTGAGATTACATTTGATTTCCAACAAAAAGAGATTATAAAACACAAAGCCATCTAAGCAATTATACTTCGTTTCATTTTTTAAAAGAAAATTATATGGATATGTCATAAAAAGCTTATTGGTACATTAATAAACTACCTAGTGTCATGAATGACATTCCTATGCATTCAGGGTTATAAATAATTATAAAAATCATAAAGTTTAAAAAAACTAAAAAAGTTTATATCCTCACAAAATGAACCTTCATGAATTTATGATAAATTGTTATGCATGTCACGTCCATATTTGTTATGAAGCTTCTGTTATTGCTACAGTTTCAATAGTTGGCAGTGAAGATTCATACTGCCAAGCTACCTTTTGGGTGAGTCCATGTAAATGTTTTCTATTAATAGAAATAAGCATATATTTTGAACGAAAAGTATTCCCTCCAAACTTTTATGTCAGCAGCAGATGAGAGGTCTGATGTTTTAGAAGCTATGATATATTAGTGAATTCATTACTTAACTTCTGTTGGAGGGAAGCTGCTTTGAGAAAAGGTGTGGTTATTATTCATGAAATAGAAGCCTGCAGCAACAGCACTCATCACTGAGTTTTAAGCAGCATGTGACTTCTTTCTTTGATTGCCGAAGGAGTCTCTCCAATTGAAATTCACAACAAATTGTAATAACTGTGTTGGTGTAAATTCTGCCACATTGCTAGGGCAAGAAACAGCCAGATGGTGAACCAGGAAGAGTTGATGTATGTCATCAAGAATGAAATAGACAATCTGTGACAGCAACTGAGCAAGTTCACATGGGAAAAGGTGATAAACTGATTAAGGGCAATTGACAGATCACTCAAAAGGGAAATAACTGTCAAGCTTGGAATGTCACAGTTACGTGTGGACCATTGCATTATGGATGTTCTTCTATATTGGAAGGTTTGAGCATGATGTGTTCCTTGAATGCTGCGAGCAGAGATGAAAGCTGAGAATTGACATTTGTCAGCAATTGGTGTCACTCAACAAGAAGGAAGGTAGCAAATTTCTTTACAGCACTGAGCCAATGAAACATGGGCTTATCATAGTAACCCAGAAATGCAGCATCAGTCCATGGAATATAATTACAAAACTTCACCCATGGGGGTAGGGTGGGGGAATTAAACCTTAAGCTTTGGTGGTTTTGAGGGAATTCAAATGGTGTAGTTCACATGGATTTCTTGCACTTTTTCAATTCTATTGGAGAGATGGTCAGCAGATCAATTTAATAAATAAATAAAAATAAACTCAAATTGTTTATTAAGGCCATAAGGCCAGAGGTGACCCTTTCACCACTATCAACTTAAAGCACTACCATGCAACACTGGAAATTTTGTAACAATTAAGCAGAGTTCAAAAGCACAAGCAGGAACTTTTGCCACTATACGATATTAGGCCTCACATCTTAGGAGCCATTCAAATAGCAATTGTAACATTGGGTCTTTTTCATTTTAACCCACCCCACACAGTCCAGAGTTGGCACCATAAGACTTCCACATTTCTTTTCCAAATTTGAAGGAATGCCTTTGTGAACCTATGTTTGACTCAAATGAAAAGATACAATTGGCTGTCCACAACTGGTTGAAGAGATGAAGGGTAGAGTTATTTTGTAATAGTTTTAAGAAGCTAGTCCATTGTTAGCAGGATTGTATACTATATGGTGATGTTTACATGATCATTAAATACAGGGCCCATTTCAAGGATTATTTTCCCATTTTATTTATTTAAAATTTCCCTATTTAAATTAATGATATGAAAATGGTGGCATTTCTTTTCAGTCAGTCCTTGTATTCCTGAATACTTGGTTCTGGGACAAGCAACTAGGAAAGATGACTGTTCCCACATCTTGTTTCTAAGCTTTTCAGTATTTGATTCCCAAGTAAAAGAACAACTGCTGACACCAGCTAAACTCCAAAATCCAAACTATGGGATAGTAAAAAGAAATGGGGTTGATAGAATTTAAGGTGCTAGATTAGGATCTCAAATACCATATGCTCAGTCAGCTATAAAAAAAAAACTGCTCAGTGATTTCAGAATATTTACTTTCTATCTGTCCAGTCCAAATTACAGAGGTTTTTGAGAAGGTAAAAACTGGGAGGACAGAATACCTACTAGAGAAAAGGCAGGGTATAAAGCTAATGTCACCTAGTGGTAAGATGGGTGGCAAACAAATTCAATGAAGAATAAGTAAATAAATAATCGGTGCAAGTGCAAATATGAAATTATTCTATCAACTAAACTTTGCTATGACAACGTAACATCAATTTTACAGAAAACAAGCTATTTAATAGTGCATATAAAACTTAAAGTAATAAATGTATGAAGTGATACAGAAAGTGGAAGGGATTGCAGAATAGCACTGTATCATCTAACAATGTTAGAAACACCAACTATTATCTTTTGCTGGTAATAAAAAAGTGTCTCTTTCAAGAATTGAAGTTACAATGACAAGTCAGTATTTAATTCTATTTTGGCAAGGGCAATATTGAAATCGTACACTGCTTCGAAACTTTTGCATAGTGCTAGAAACAAAAGCAAATTGCAGATACTGGATTATATGAATTGTTCATATATATAGACATGAAAAATTAGGGTGTTTTTATTTTAAAAAAGTGACAATGAAGAAAAATTATGAAACTCAAATAAATGATCTATTCTGCATCAATAACACCTATTTACTTACGTTTCCAAATTTAATAGCGATAGTGCACAAGAAAATTTGGATAAACGAAGGAAACCATTAGGGCAGTGGTGTCGAACCTTTTTAGGTTTCGCGTGCCCCCCACCCACAATGCAATGCAGGCCTCCCTCTGTGCATGCGCGCACGCCTGTTTTTAGCTCAAAAATGTGCGAAAACAGATGTTTTCACGTGTTTTTTGAGCTAAAAATAAGCAGGGGGCGCGCATTTATACCCTAGTGCCATGGGGTCGAACCTATGTCACGCGTGCCCACAACGGCACGCGGAGCCATGTCGGTCAGAATATGAACAGACGTATAATAATAAGGAAAGTTCTGAAGCTATAAAAGAGATTAAACCAGGATCAGATGGATTATCTCTTTTACCTCTATGCTTTGAGTACAAACTCTTACAATCACTCTAAAATATGATTAATACCGGTATTATCCTATAGGGAGCTTTGACACCAAAGACTTAGTAAGGTGCTAACATAGCATTAATACCTAAAGAGGGACAAGATTTAACCTTAACAAAAGAATTATAGCATAAAATCATTTTTCTGACTAGTGATTATAAGAAAATATGGATATGACAGTCTCCTTCTACCATATAATATAACACAAATTAATGAAAAAACTTAGACAATGAGTTATTTCTGGCGATGGTTCACTTGTTGGCAGTCTTGTTTCTACCTGTTAATGCAATTCACTTCACATAGAAATAAAACTGTCACAGTAATAACAACAGCATACTGTTCAGCTATGTAATATTCAGGTATGCTTAAAAGCAGGTGAAAAAAACCCCACAAGGCACTTTTAAGTAATTTCATATCAGCAAGGTGTCTGTCAAACTTTAAGCAGGAGAACAGTAATTTGAATAAATAAAATAAATAGATGTCAGGGACACTTCTCAACCTCTCATTCCATGTTTAAATTTTGATTCATCCAGTTCCAAATGTCAATATATTCGAAGAAGAAACTGTGAGCCAGAAACTCCTAAGCATTATTCATTATGCTAAACAGCTTTCTGAATTGAAATACAGGTGTGGTTAGCAGCAGTTCAAGTCAGACTGGCCTGAACATATCTCCAATTGCACATTTTTACAACTTACTAGCATACTGTATTATAACAGAGAGAGTAGGAGCCATTTTCCCTAGCAATTCCATTCAATAGGCAACCACAACATTTCTCCTCCCTCCAAACAATTGACACAAAATGAGTGAGAAAGGCAGAAAGATTATTCATTAGTTATTGCATTATTCTGAGTTTCTCCCCCGAGAGAGAGAGAGAGAGAGAGAGAGAGAGAGAGAGAGAGAGAAAGATCATGCTGTTCTTATACATTCTTCAGTTTCTTTCAATTAAGATTAAGCAACGATCAAGAAAATAGACTGCACAAGAAATGTGTGGTTGCGGCCTCGAAACCTTGTATACACTATTGTAAAATTTCAAGAAAAGACACACGTATCAGGAAATAGGGATTGCCAAACCTGTGTTAGCATAAACCATAATTATATTTAAGATGAGAAAATGAATTTATTAAGAAATAGGAGGTTATGGGTAATTTATACCCTATTCTACATCTTCAGTTTTTTAAATTAACTGAGATATTAGCCTTGTTTTGCCCTCCTTGGATAATTTTACAGACTAAAATTACAATCAATGTTAAAAATAAACCCAATCAATGTTAAAAATAAACCAAGATAAGGGCACATGCTTGTATGCTACTTATTTATGCTAGAAATGTTACAAATAACCTTTGCAAGCATGCACAGCCATGTTTGAAAAAAATGGGACAAAGGACATTTATGTATGCCACTGAATTCTGTATCTAATTTGTTTAGTTGTATTGCCATAGAGCTGGTGGTACGCAATTATATTTAGTGTTTCAGGTGTTTGTACATAGAAGAGACAATAACATTTCAAAAAACATAGCATTACAAGTCTGATACATATCAACGGTTTTTACACCATAAACAACACTGGAAACTTTGTCAGTAATTACTTATCAATAGGCCTTTATTATTATATTATATTGTAGAATTCAACGCTATTTATAGGAATAGGTGATGTGTTTCTTATACAATTGGATTGCTGAACAAATATTTATACATAAAACGTGTCTCTAAGTTTCTGAAAATCTCCTAGGTTTTCATAGAAAAGGAATAATCTATCAAAAATATATTTTAAGAATTCATTTAATTTAATATGAATAGTGCAGTTGGTATGTTTTGATTTAAAAGCACTAAAATATATTTTCCCCACCTCACAATATCTTTAATCTTAATGATTACACTGTCCAGAAACCCGTAAGTTATATGTGTATTGGGCCTTTCTTAAAGAGGCCCCCATATATACTGAAAGATTGGGGTATATTTCTAGAATTTCACGAAGCATAACTCCTATCCCCTGTAACACCATAAGCATTTCACCATGTGTGCAAACATGCAATATATATCTATATTTGGGTATTTACTTTATGCAGTATTTATAAGAGCTTAAGTACTATATATTACAAAGAAAAATAATATCAACCTGGCCAAAAAAAAATCCCAGTCAATCAATAATGTATTAACTGAAGTGAGGTTGCTAATTCATGTTAAGATACAAATCCTATTTCATCTTATTTCATCTTGGTTCTTGCATATTCTGCAGTACTGCTGTAAATCACAAATATTGTTAAAATTGAAATAGTAATTATCTCATGTCGACATGCTATGGATAATTAAGAACTGCTTACTCAAAATCCATATTAATTGTCTTTCACACATCTCCTTGTCTTGTTCTTGTATCCTCTCCAAAAGGAGGAAATATGGATTTGTATGTATATCTTCAGCATATTATTACATGCCGTATTTCTTTCTTTCTTAGTCATACTAAATTAATTTTGCTGCTTCACAATAATTATCTATCCCTATATGTCTGACTTTCTCTTAAGTGAAATGCATTATGGCTGTATTTTTTTTCCTACAGATTTTATCATTTACTTTATTTCTTCTTACAGTAAAGATTATATAATAATTTAATATAAAAATATAAAAGAACAACAGTGATTAAAAGATAAACATCAACAATTTTTAAAGATTTATACCATGATTATGTCTTTTCCTTTCCCTGGTACTTGGTTTAATTGACTAAAGTTGTTAAAGATCCTCTTGGATCAATGTATTTTGCTTGTAGCTATAATTCACTACATTGGTAGACCCGTACATAATTCCACCAGAGTATTTGTCTTTTCAGACTTGTTCTCATTCATCATTAATGAAACAAATATTTTAAAAAATCAACATTTACAATGTTAGTATTAAAAGTAGGAAAAGAACATCAAATAATGCTAGATATTTACTGCTATCTCAGCAAATTATCAACAAAATTATGTGTGCTAGGAGGTGTGTTGGCATAGCGGCTTAAGGAGACTGGATCTACTGATCCAAAATGGTTGACACTCTGGCAGTTTGAGCACTGTGGGACAGGGTGAGCTCCCATCACTCATCTCTAACTCCTCCCTGCCGTCACAGCAGTTCTAAGCATCATTGCAAGTTGATAAATGGGTATCACTCCAATGGAAAGTCTAGCTTCATGTGGAGAACGGGAGCCGGTGCTGGACCTGCCTGGACATGAGGCGAGATAGGCAGAAGAGGACCTGGAATATCTCACTAACCTGAACACTGCTAGCCAAATCGTGCAAGCTAGTTCGTCCACCATGGTGCACCATGGATAAGCACACAGGGAAATCAAATGAAGTAGCAATTAGGTTGTCAGGACTATTTGGTGAAGTGTAGATCTCCTTAATTAATGCATGCTATACAAAATAATATGTTTTTACTTTTGCAGAGTTAAAAAGCTATCTTTTCTAAAACACAATTTTGATATAATTAATTACTTCACCCACTGGCGATTAATATGATGTACAATTAGTCCCTGGCTTACAACCATTCATTTAGTGACTGTTCAAAGTTACAACAGTACTGAAGGAAGTAACTTATGAACAGTCCTCACACTTACAACCACTGCAGCATCCCTATGATCAAAATTCTCAAGTGCTTGGCAACTGGCATGCATTTACAAGGGTTGCGGCATCCCAGATTCATATGATTGCCATTTGCAACCTTCCCAGCTGACTTCCATCAAGCAAAGTCAATGGGGAAGTCAAATTTGCTTAACAACATGATTCTCTTAACAACTGCAATGATTTGTTTAACAACCGTAGAAAAAAGGGTCATAAAATTGGGAATGATACACTTAACAACTGCCTTGTTTAGCAAGGAAATTCTTGTGCCAATTGTGATCATAAGCCAAGGACTACTAGTCTATTGAGTCCTACCAAAGCTCATCATGTGCAGAGCACACTTATATTGGAATTGGCAGTAAAATATATTGTCAATTTGCTTGAGCAATAGTCCTGGGGAGTATGTTTTGTTACTGGGGAAAGTCACAACAAACCTATGTGAGAGTGCTATTTGTCTTAATGCTTTGTGAGCTCCCCTCAAAATGGAGCATTGATGAGCTTTTGGGCTGAATGGGAATGATCTAGTTTTATTTTGGGTCTGATATTTTGGCAAGAGCTTCTCCTGGCACCTTCAAACACGGAGTGAGCGGCTTTGTGGTGTACCTGTGAACAGATCACAGGCAAATGCCTACATCAGTATATACCCTTCAAAATGATCTTCAAAGACTCCCAGGGCTCGTTTCGTATGTGCTGATGCTTTTAAAATATTTTTTTAAAAAAATAATAATACTTGATCTCTGAAGGATTATCTGTCTAGGTTTTTTACCTCTTGTCTTGTTTCAAAGAATTTTTGAAAATGGGGAGTGAGGGGAATGGCATGAGGCCTTCAGGAAGGGAAGTCAGTCACATTCAAGAATAATGGGAAACACTTTGTCTAGGCAAGTTTCTCTGTCCTCTAAAGCAATTGCCCATTTTTTCCCAATCTCCTATTAAAACAGCGATGAAAAAATATCAGATATTTGGCCATCTACTTTTCAATGACCACATACTATCATATAGAGTGCAACAAGGCTGCATACCCTTCCTTTTTATGTTTATGCTGAATAAAGGGAATCTGAATTGGAAGACTCCTAGTATTAAAAGTCAGTGAAATACTAAGAAGACCAAACTTATTGCCACAGGTAGAACAATGAACTTTAGAAGTCACAATGAAGATACTGAAAAGGTACTTATCTTCTGCCTTTAACGATAAACCATCAACAGTAAAGAAACAAACTGTCAAGAAATATGCTGCAGATTATTACTTGGCACACATGAAGACACTAGAAAAGATATTCAGAAGCCATGAAGTTTCTATACCTATAAAGATCAAAACTGTGTAGGAAATGGTATTCCTTGTTGCACTTTATGGAAGCAAAAGTTGTACTTTGGAGAAACTGAGTAGGAAGAATATTGATGCTTTTGAATTTTGGTGTTGGAAAAGACTCCTGAAAATACCACTAACAGCCAAGGAAACCAGGCAAATTAATCATTGAACAAAAGAACCCAAAGTTCTCACAAAAATGACTAGTCTCAAATTATCCTCCTTCAGATACAGACATTATATAAAGGCCTAGTTCTCTGGAGAATGTTCTGATGCTGTGGACGTAGCAGGAGAAGAGAAGAAAACTAGCAGTAAGATATAAACTAACTTGATGGCATACAATCAATCAAACAAAAACCAATCCATCCATCCATCCATCAAAATCTTCTGCTTCCTAAGTATATGACCCTGAGATAAAGTATTTTTTTTTGTTTAAACAATTTTTTTTTTCAACTACTCTCTTTTTAAGGTGGTCATTGCATTGTCTTTAAATATATATTGGTGGTTTTTGTATTGTTTTGATTTAGAGCTTTGTACTATCTTAGTAAGATATATGCCAACACTGATTTTACTTAACCTACAAAATAGAACAAATAAGAACCTTATTTTATTCTAGTTCTTCATGCTATGTGTGCAGAGGGCTGGACTAGTAGACCTCCAAGCTCCCTTCCAGCTCTATGCTATGCTATGCTATGCTATGCTATGCTATGCTATGCTATGCTATGCTATGCTACGCTAGTACAAATTTAACTGAATTTAAAGCAGGAAACATTATTCTTTGTTTACAATTTGATACAATTTTTTAAAGAAAATGCAGCAGTCTAGCTTCTTTCATATTAAAATGATAGTCCCCATAATTATTGGAACGACTTAATTTCATATGAAGCTTGTTTTTCATAGACAGCCACTGACTTTTCATTTAATTCGAGCATAAAATAAGCTACTTAATCCTGTCACGTACCTGACATCAAGTTTATTACATCAGGGAGTAATAAACATTATTTTGGTTAAACCAGCATAAAGCAGTCAAAGAACCTTTTCTATAAAATGGTATGGAATACACTTTATAAAGAACAGCATGCATCACTGTACTTTATTGTTGAAATACTCAAACATAAAGTTTAAAATGTAAAGAAATAATGGGATGAAGATTTTTTTAAAAAAAACTTAGCCATGTAATAGTGTAGAAAAACATACGAAAATTACAATTGTATAATTTTCTTGTAAACTCAAGCTTGTTTATATATCATGTATAAATATTCTGCATTCCTTTTCTTAAGTACAAGAGACAGCAGTTAAAACAAATAAATGCAAAAACTGAACTTGAAAAAGAAACACTAATTTATAAGCAAGGTATTCATTTCATACTTTTTAAAATGAAAAATATTATACATGTAGTGCTTTTATAAAACTTTTCTCAGTTAGTTGAAAAAGTACAGCATACCATTTATAAGATAAACTTTGATATGTAACAGCATTTAGTACCCTATATATGCAGCTTTATCTGCCTCTGTTATATTTGTATTTATCCACATTTGGAGCATAAGGAGTATCCCACTCCAATCTACAGGTAGTCCTCATTTACATCTTGTACAGTTACGATGGTGATAAAAAAAGCAACTTTGTAATCAAGGGTCGCATTTATAACCTTTGCAGGTCTGCAAAGCAAAGGAAAAGTAGAGCAAGGTCATAAGCATAGTTGCGGTTTCACATAGTCACTGCTTTTTCCTCCTCGTCCTCCTCCTCTTCCTCCTCTTCCTCCTCCTCTTCCTCTTCCTCCTCTTCCTCTTCTTCGCAACTGAATGGAGTTTTGTTCAGCAGATATATTGTCACTATGCCCAGAGAGAGAAATATCTGTCTCTACCTAAGCTCGAACCCACAGCCTCCTGATTGTGAGTTGAGAGCTTCTTAATAACTAAGTTGCTGGTCCAATTATGCTTTCTAAAAGAAGACTACGTATATTT
>JANHJO010005563.1:331203-347720 GCA_032468235.1 Pseudoxyrhopus heterurus | reverse complement strand
GCTGGCTGGATGTGTCACACGCTGGCGATACCTATGCCCGGTTTAGCAAAGGGGAAAAAGTTGTGATACGTCATGTGATGACGCTGCAACGACGCAAGTTTGAAACCCCTGATATATGCAGTCTACCCTGGACCATTCTTTTTACAATTCCTCTATTTTTTTTTATGTTAGGATATTTAGCTAATCAATTGCATCCAACGTTTAGTTTGAAAAGTAGGCATATCTAATCTAATTAAAAAAAAATGGCTTGTAATTTATTTATATTCTGTATGAAATTTATACATTATGTTGCTTTTTGTGTATTTCAAATGTCTTGATAGAACAGCCCAAAGACTTACTGTGTGATATTCTAACCGTACCAGACTATACTCAAAATCAGATTGCTGATTTGTTGGTGGGGAAGAACAAACTACCAGTATGCATGGGAATATCTGTCATGGGAAGGTCCTGGAGATGTAATGAACAATGGATGCTAGGATTATAACAAAATACAAAGTTTATTAGGTAATGGAAGCCGTACACTCACACAGAGGAACTCTTGTTCCATTCAGTCAGCGATGAGAGAGGAAATCTATCACGGAGTGTCAATACCTATGGGTTGTTTAGCACCCAGGTTTATAGTCCTGGGTTCCCACTATCTGGTTCCCATCTGGAGCCAGGAGATGAGCTCATGAGACTGAAATTTCTGTATTTATATCAGTAAAAGTGTGCATATGGTAACAAGGGGTACAGGTAGTCCTTAACGTATGACCGCAATTGAGCCCTAAATTGCTGTTGCAAAGTGAGACATCTGAATTTTGTCCCATTTTATGATCTTTCTCGCCACATTCGTTAAGAACTCAATTGTTAAGTGATTCTGGTTTCCTCATTCACTTTGCTTGTCAGGTTACAAAAAGTGATTATATGACCCCAGGACACTGCAACCATCATAAATATGAGTCAGCTGCAAAGCGGCCAAATTTTGATCATGTGACCATGGGGATGCGGCAATGGTCATAAGTGTGAAAATGGTCATAAGTAACTTTTTTCAGTGCTGTTATAACTTCCAACGATCACTGAGTGAACTGTTTTAAGTCAAGGACTACCTGTACTTTTTGCTCATCAAACTGCATGCCATATCCAATGTGAATCAGATGCTAATAATGTGACCAGGGAGAGAAAAGTTTTCCTTACATTGTTAGGAAAAAATAGAAAGGATATTTATATTTAAAAAAAAGGGGAGGGGGGTATTTGCAGGTTGTTATCTCCTGAGATCAGAGAAAGCACACAAGCCACTTAGGTTAGTTAGCAAAAAGTTTGACCAAAACATCTAAACTAGAATCAAAACAGTTAACTGGTGACATGGGACAAAAGGCAAGCAAAATCAGGGATGGAATGGAGTACAGAGAGAGATGAAGAATGGACAAAAGATAAAAAAGGAAAGAGGCTTTAATAACAATCTAACTTATCTAAATCTGTTTATCAAACAACTTCACAGAGAAGTTCAGTTGGAAATACAGTTATTTTATTTTATACAACAGCCATAGAATAGAAAAGGAAAGGAAGATGAAGGAGATCATTCTTCTATTTTGTAAACTGAAAAAAAAAAAAAAAACACCAGTCTGATGAATAGGGAAGATTTATTCAATAGTGTGGTTCATTTTATCCTCACAGACTATTCTTAAATACAGGCAGTTCTTACAACTACAATTGGAACCAGAATTCCTGCTGCTAAGCAAAACAGTTGTTGAGTGAGTCATGTCCAAATTAATGATCTTTTTTTCAACAGTTGTTAAGTGAATCGTGAAGTCTCTTAAGCAAATCTAGCTCCCACCATTGACTTGGCTTCTCAGAAGCTGGTTGCAAAACCCAAAGCACTGCAATCGTGATAAATGCATGCTGGTTACAAAGCACCCAAATTCTGATCACGTGACCATAGGAATACTATGATGGTCATCATTTCAAGAATGATTATAAGTACTTTTTTCAGTGTCATTGTAACAGTTCAGTGTCATTCAAACAGTTACTAAAGGGCTGCAAGTCCTTTAGCCTATTTTAATTTATGCTTCCAATATGGCCTTTAACAATGTAGTTGCCATTTTAATACAGCACTGAAGCCAATGAAAATGCTTTATACTAGCTGCTATTAAATTCTTTGATACAAAATCTGCTGCCCAGCTATGTTATGCAACCTTAACATATCTGGGATCTGGTTCTAGTTTTGATAAATTGCAGTCTGGGTTTCTGAAAATTCTCATTTATGACACCCAGATGTGTGCCCTGTACAGATAACAAGCTGGTCAAGACTCACCAAGATGGAGGCAAGGAATTGGCAATTAATTCTACTTATACAGTTAAAAATCAGCAGCTCTAAATGGATTGATTTTCCTAATTAAAAGGGATAAATGTAAATCTAGAAAGTGAATGCATGTGATGAGTACAATGAGCTTAATTGGTCTGTCTCCTGAGTTTCTGCTAAATTAGGGTTTGGCTAAGGCCAATGAATTAATTTGCTGACAGATTGGAGACAAAGAGTTGCAATATGAGCTGAGCCATATTACAAAGATCCCTGGTCACTGAGGGTAATAGAGGCTCACCACCTCCAAAATATTTGTATTCTCATACTTATTCCAATTACAGAAAGGCTTTTTTTTTTTTACTAAATGCTTGGTTTAACACTCTCCTTCCTATCAGGCTCAAAAAAAAATTCAGTATCCAAGATGCAGTGGCAGATGTAGATCAGGCGGAACATGTTTATGTTTTTTGCTCTGAAAGGATGGCTATTCCAATCATTATTAAATAAGCTCCCTGGTTACCCTAAGGAATGTAATATAACTTATAGTTCACATATTGTATATGTTATTCTGTGGCAAAATTTTGCTACAAAGTCACACAGGTATACACTTAGATCACCAACAAAGGAGAGAATGACCAGCTGTAGACAGAATTGTTAAATGTTTTAATGTTTTACTTTATTCGTTATACTAAATCTCTGATAAATTACAATCATAAAATTTTAAGCTTCTGATTTAAATTTTTAGAAAATTAAATTTTCTAGCTTTTTATTCCATGACACTGATTTTTTTTAAGATTCAGCAATATTTTGTTAATTATTGACCAAATTTCATGCATTTCTGATATTCAGGTTTTTTATAATCCAGATTCTCTTACAAAGAGCATTGCAAATTATCAGATACTTACGGGCACTATTGCTTGATCACAGTTTCTGGTGTATTTCATAAATATTCTTAATAATGAATAATCTGTATGGATGGAAGAAAGGCAGTAATCCAAGAAAAATTGTAAAATTGACTGGATATGGGAAAAGGCAAATATATATATTGAGGAATCCAAAATAGAATTGAAAAATATCATCAATCTATGTCTATTTTCAGTGGAATATGCATATAATTTTACTGGAAAGTAAAATTAATCTACTAAATTAAATCACTGTTCTATCCTACAATCTCTGTAGATTATAGATAGGCATCAAAAATTGTGAGATCATATTCAATTCTTTGCTACATAAAAATAATTTATATTTATGCTTAACAAAAATAAACATGAATACCAAATATCACAAATACTGCATTTAAGGGATTGCACCACCAGCATTTCATCCAGACAGACTAAAAACAATCTAGGAACAGGCTCTGCACCAAAAAGCCATGTAGCTTCCGTTCATGCTCTAACAAATGATGTTCTCAATATCTAATCTAATAACTACTGTTCACCTCAATGCCATTAAGCACTAATATGGCATCTGTCATTCAAGAGAACTGCAATAGAAATCATGTTCAGAGACAGTACAAACGGACGGGTAAGTAGAGAGAGATATATGAGCTCCAAAATTTTTAGCAATGGGTTCTGGTTGCTGGGTGGGCATGGCCATGATGGGCATGGCCTAGTCGGCATCACGGCAGGGGGTTGTTTTCACCCTCCCCAGGCTCCAGATGCCCTCCAGAAGCTGGAAATGGGCCCATTTTCGGACTTCCAGAACTTCCGGGAGGCCTATTTTTTGCCTTCCTGCAAGCCCTGCACTTACCTGGCATCCAAAATGGGTCATGTGGAGACTCCTGGGAGGGGCAGGGCAGGAGGGGCAGGCCTGTTAGAGGGAATTTGATTTTTAGAATGGTTCGATGGGTCATGACAGCTTTTGCTTATAGGAAAAGAAATGTGTGAGGTAAAAGCTAATAATAAAAACAGTATATTTATTGAGAAAAGTAAATACAAACTGTATAATCCTAACACTGACTAATAGCTCTTATAATATTTACATATATTACAGCCCCATATTATTTCACCTCAGAAATATACAGAGACATGACGGCACATGTCTGAACAACCTCAGTGTTCAGATAGAGAGAAAAAGTGGGAAAGTTTCCGCTTTCCTTTTTCTGTACAACGAGCAAAGGAGTCTGGCTACTCCCACATAGGAGGTGGTGACATCTCATAAGTGTCCTTGTCAGTCATAAAGCATCGTTAGCCTCAGTCAGCATATTTATTTTTAATTCCCCTTCTTGCTGACTAGGCGTGATGTTAATATTAAATAGTTAGACACATTTCCTAATGTAGACAGTGTTTTTCAGAAAAACAAATGACTAGACTTAAGTGTTCAGCCAGCAACAGCTGATCCATTAGAATTTTTATTTTAAATGTAGGAATATGATGGCTAAGCAAGAGCAATTAATTCGAAGCAAAAGATAGTTTCTGGAATTACTTCCTATCTCTTTACTAGAAGTAGCCCTAGGTTTCTCTGTACCGGGAAGCAATCATATGGAATGCATATGTTTTATTCTGAGAGGGAAGGAGAAGACAGCAGAAGAGATGCATTGGTTATCACTTATTAAGGAAGCATTAAGGAGTGTGTGTGTGTGTGTGTGTGTGTGTGTGTGTAGGCTATACCAACCCGTTTTATAGATAGATAGATCCAGCCCATTTTTAAGTCTTTCTTTTGCCTTCACATATTCATTTTCCAAAATTCGACGAAGATGGGTAGAGTGAAAAGGGAAAGTATCATTAAATAATCAATTTATACTAATGTTTAATGTTTTAGATAAACTATGTATAACGGCATACACATACATAAACGCAGGTAGAAATATTCAAATTATTACAGAAAAGTCTTGTGTAAAATTTTGGGGGGAAACTCAGACTTACTGCTTTTATTTAATACTTGCAAGAAAAAAAAAAGTCTCTGTTCCTTCAGATTCTGAAATCCTGTCTTAAACTTTATATAAAGTTATATAAAGAAAACTGAAATAATCAGTACAAATTCTTTTCTAGACCATACTCACATAGCAATATATAAAGCTGAAGATTTCACAGTCTCAGCGTCAACTGAAAGCATGAAAAACAGAATCTCAGCAAGCCCTAATTATCACAAGAATCGTTCTGCTTCAGGTTTTTTATTATACCTATAAATCTTGATATGTGAAATAAAAAAGGGTTTCCTCACAAATCAGCATTTTCCTCTTTGTTCAATAAAAACTTCTAAAACATTTCAAAGTTATTCAGTAGATTTCAGGGATGCTGTTCCATGTTATTTGCATTATTGTTAAGTTTTGGTCTTTCCTCTGTGCTGGTCATTTGCATTATTAAGTTTTGGTCTTTCCTCTATTCTTAAAAAAGCCTAATATATTTGTTAATATAAATAACATAATAGTATTATATTCAGAACTAGAATTTGTTTAATGTCTGAAATAAAATAAAATTCCAATTGTAAGAGTCAGAAACTGTGAAAAAGAAATATCTTTCCCACTAATTTAGTAAAACATCCATCATAAGTAAATAGAACCTTATTTCTCTAAATGTTTTGTACTGTTAAATATTGTAATTCCTAAAAAAAAAAGTTTGATAAAGATCTGAAAGCATGTTACGTTAATAGTTAAATAGCATTTCCTAGGATTACCTTTTATAAATATTTTTTATGCAATAGGATTTCAGGATTTACACTTCTGCCAAAATAAGTGATAGACTGAAATCACAACTACTAAGACTAAACAGATACAAGTAATCCTTGACTTACGATCACAATTGAGCTCAAAATTTCTGTTGCTAAGTACAAGTTGTTAGGTGGATTTTGCTCCATTTTTACGACCTTTCTTGCCACAGTTGTTAACTGAATCACTTCAGTTGTTAAGTTAGTAACACAGTTATTAAGTGTCTTCTCCATTGATTTGGCTTGTCAGACGGTCGCAAAAGGATCGCACTGTAATCGTCATAACTGTAAGTCAGTTGTCAAGCATCTCAATTTTGATCACATGACCATGGGGATGCTGCCATGGTGTGAAAAACAGTCATCACCCACTTTTTTCAGTGCATTTGTAACTTTTAATGGTCACTAAATGAAATGTTGTAATTTGAGGACTACTTGTATTGCAAAACTTAAACTCAGCATCAAATTTAGAGGTAAGGTTAAAGTTAAGTTAAATTGAAGATGAATTTCTTTTAAATCTCCCCCCCACCACCCAAATACTGACATATTATTCTAACTAGCAACAAGTTCAGCCATTACATGTGATGTGAAGGAACAGATTTACTCAAAAATTCTCCAGTTTCTGCAGTATAAAAACAAAAGTGAGACTCTTTTTTGAGTTAATTTACTTCTATTTCCTTAGAAAAACACTTCAGCTATAAAAAAAGATTAGCTTATTAATGTGCTACTAAAATCACTATGCATTGTTCAGGTCTTGAAAACTTGACATGGAAAATTAGACAATGCATATAATGATTTCTTTAACAATTTAAATAGTTTGCTAATGACAGAAATATAAAATCTTGACTTTTTTGTTTAAAAAAAGTTGCTGGCTTTGACATTCCTCCCACATAAAATTCTTTCTGAACTTTTTCTCCATTTTCAAACATACATAAAAAGATGAGGAATAAAGTTTATTCACTGCTTTTAATTTTACCTTGTCACAATCTCCTGGCATCACAATTTATTAAAATTTTATGAATTTATAAATTAAATACACCAACTAACAGTGAAACAGATACACCATTTTCTTCTTGGATAAATGGAAGAATGGAAGGATAGGTGGATGGAATCAAATAACACATAGGACACACACACACACACACACACACACACACACACACACACAGATATCTGTACTCAACTCAAAATACTAAGCATAGATAATATTCTTGCCTCCTATTTTCTCCACAACTAAAACATCATAAAAACCAAAACCCTTTAAACAGAGCATCTTTAAACATAGTTGCCTCAATCCTAAAATATGTAAACTTTATTAACAAGTAATAAACATTCCAATAAAATTTTAAACATAATTTTTTAAACATCTTGGACGAGATACCATTGTACTATAGTGCAAAGTGATTTTGTGTTTAATTGTTTTAACTTAAATTATTTAATGCCAATATGAATAGAGCAAAAAACTACGAATACCCTTTTCGTAGAATATAAATTAATTTAAATTAAATTAAATAGCAATATCTACTGCTGTGGATCAGTATTGTAAAAACAGGAAAGAAGTTAATAAAATTGAGAAAATGCAAGAATTTATCTGTTACCAGATTATTTAATTTGCATTTCAATTATGCTTGATTGCATTTACCATATTTATTTTGTCCTAATTCACACTGCCTTTTCAAAGAAAACTGAGTTTTATTTAGAGATTAAAAAGAAGGACCAGGTAGGTATCCTGAGATATTTTTGAGCAGTATACCAATGTTCCATTCCAATTGTATAAATGAGGACCTCCAACACATTAACTTTATGCTAGACACACTCAATATTACATCAGCTTGTGTGTAAATAAGCACCATTTAATTTTAGCATATTTATTTACCCCCCCTTTCAAAACAAAAAGAAAAAAGAATGTAAATCACCATAAAATGAAATAAAGATTTAACAACCTAAGCTTATAGCTTATTACCAGAACTTTATTTATGGAATGAATTATATGAACATTACTTCTAATATACAAACTTTAACATCATGATGGAAAAATAGAAAGAATGCAAATTAAATTAATAAACAGAATAAAAATATGATTAAAGAGGAGTAACAATGTACACATTTTATCTATATTAGAGAAGCTAGGTATTTCATCAAGATAAAAACCAATTTTCTTATACAGTATATCTTGTGTTTCATACTAGTAATATACCTTTGAAAACAAATCCGATATACTTAAAACTCATATTCATTAAACTAAGTATAAATATAATAAATGTGGTTCACATAATTTGGGATCTTTTTTCTGAATTTCAGATACTTTGAAATCAGAATCAGCATTGAGCACTTCCTATACACTTCTTTATTGTCCCCTCTGGCTCATCCCCCTTTTTTGATACGTGTATCCATTTATCCATTTAATTTGGAAGTTACAAGAATCCGAACCTCCCTCCCAATACTCTAATGTATTAAGGATTTTTCCCAATACTAAAGACACAATATACTTGGAAGACTATTAACTATAATCTGAAAATGTCTGAAGATGTTTTGAACTCAGTTATCAATTAAAAATATTTTTGCAACCTTTTTCCAACAGTACTACTTGCTCAATAGTTTGTTTATAAACTTTAACAAATATCCCATTAGTAACATTAACATTTTTGTACTTTATCTGAAATGACTGTGTAAAAAAATTATTTGAAAATAGATGTGAAAGAAAGTAAGTTGGTGTGAAATTTATGGCTGATAAAGTTTTCTCCCCCATATATTTTCAACCATTCTACACAGGCCTGAAAGATGAGCGTTCTAGACCTACCTATGTCAAACCTACGTAACAGATAGGAAATCTGACTTTCTGCTATTTCATACCCATATAAGCAACAAACCTAAAGTGATGATGAATATTATATATCCATATTAATAGTCCACACTGCAATGAGATCAATACAATGTAATCCTATTTGTAAATGTGAAGTCATAAATTATTTAACGCTTGACTCATAATTTTAGCAAAAGGAAGAAATAGCTGAAATATACAATAAAACGTTGATATCCTAAGCTATTTTTAATCTATTTATGCCCTAGTATGTTAATACCACTCATTTATCACAAGATAGTAACATGTATGCTGACCTAGCAATATAGCTTATTGCAAAGGCACAACAGATACTCACTAATAGCTCAAAGTGTTATTAACACACCGTAGTGAGAATAAACATACAATGTGTTTTTAATGAGTTTAAAATGGGTTACTTTTCTGCAGCATCAGGAATGTTCTTAACTTTCAGACATACAGTGCACATTAGAAACTTTGTATGTTCTTTTTAATGCTAACAATAAGAAATATCGCTTCTAGGCCTCATTTTTTGTTAGGAAGCATGATAAAATAAAATCCGCTTAACCATATAGGAAGACAAGGACTTAAACTATAAGTGAGAAGATCACTTTGTAAGACCAAAAGATGTTACTGAGCAAGAGATACCCATGACTGTTGATACCATTACTACATACTAAAAGCTGTTTGCTTGGTGAGTTTAACCCTTTCTATGAAGCCTATGAAGGCACTTTTTTCCTGTCCAACGATCTTTTCCTCTCCTCTCATCTCCATCCAGTTCTTTCTCTTTCCTAGCACTATGTCTTATAACCAGTGGTGGGATTCAATTTTTTTTTACTACCGGTGGCTTTGTGGGCGTGGCTTTGTAGGCGCGGCTATGCAGTCAGCCAATCAGAGGTGGTATTTGCTGAATAGCACCTCTGCTTATAACCCTTTTCCTTCCTAAGTTTTTCTCCCTTTTCGGCTGCTATTTATATCAAAAGTAAAGAGGGGTAGCATATGCATGTGAAATTGTATGTTGTGGGTTGATAGGTTTTTACATGTAAGTGAAATAATGGATGGAAGACAGTTCAGCATTTTGGGTTTGCAGGCAAAAAGGTGCTTAAAAGTGCACCCACAATATTCCTCTGCAACTCATTAAAATAGCTACACATTTCTTCTAGGATTGCGGGGCTATTAACTGCAGCACCATGAATTAGTGAAAATCTATAATTACTATACACATGCACAAAGGAAGGAGGCAACTCCAGAATTAGTAGGAAGTTGGGTCCTGGCCAGAACTTCTGTTTATATATTTTGCCTACTCTTCTTTTAGTGGTACAGGACCTTCATGTATTCAATGTCTTCTTTTAGGTCACAGATAAAGAAAACAAATAAAGAAGAATGTTGTCTATCCCCAAATTGCATAAAACTAAACACTTTTCCAAACTGCATAAACATCTCTTGAAAGTTCTGCCAATAAAATAGTCTTCATTTATTTTCATTAATCTTGCACTTTGTGACTAGTATTTTGACTTACCATGCAGGGACATAAAAAAATAAATGTGTTAAAATCTCCTCTTTCTCTTAATAGCTTAATACCTCCTGTTTCTGTGCTCTCACTTTAGTTAAAATGTGGCTCTGCATTTCTACCATTTTCTTCTTTTTGTCATGGATTGATCCATGGGTTATTAAAGTCCTTTTTTTCCCCTTACACATTTATTATGACTGACTGCACACTCAGGTAGATGTTTAGGTTGGATTGGCATTTTATCCACTTACAGAGTCCTTCCCAAGGACCTGGAATAGGGAGATGTTGCTGTTTGATGGTGTTAAGGTATTGTTGCAAAGTAAGGCTGCCGTTTCTAATTTACCAATAATGATTTGATCAACTTTGATGGTATTCAAATGGTATTCTAGATACTTTTGGATTGCACCCAAGGCATCTATTACAATTGGTGATTTCTTTTGCAACAGTCATTCTATTCCTACTTGCAGATCTTCACGTTTTATGATTTTTCTCCAGTTCTCTCTCTTCTAGTCTGCTATCTCCAGGTACTGCAATATCCACTATCCAGACTTTTTTGCCTTCCTCATCAATCATCGTTAAGTTTGGGATGTTATGTTGTAGGTGTTTGTCAGTTCGAATTCTAAATTACCAGAGTATAATACTTTAGGATCTTCATTTTCTATTACTTTGTCTGTTCCTTGTTCCCATCCACTTCTTGCTTGCAAGTGATATTTTTTGCAGATTTTCCAATGGGCCATTGTTGCTACTTTGTCACAGTTGTTTCTAATCAGTATGTGTGATCTTCTTGAAGCAGCTATGAGTCCATTGTTTCTTCAGCTTTTTTGCAGAGGCCATATTTGCTGTCTGTTGCAGTCTTTGCAGTTCTGGCTTTGTATGCCTTTGTTCTTAAGGCTTGGTCTTATGAAGGCAGAATTAGTCCGTCTATCTCTTTCTTCAACTTTCCTGTTCTTAACTATCATCAAGTCTTATTATTAACTGCTCTGCCTTCTTATGATGATGATTTAATAAGGAGTATGATTACTCTTGCTGGGCATTTCTTTTATAAATACGTTGTACTGTATACTGCCCAGAGTTTATTAAGTGCATGGCATTACCTTTTTCATGAATAAATAAATAATCACAGTATAGTCTATCATTTAAACTCCTATGTGACTGTAGTGATTGAACAGAATCTCTTGATCTCATTTTCAAATTCAGAAAGTGGTAAGTTGTTCCTTTTCTAGAAACTGATTTCTTTTTGAAATATGCTTCAGGTATTAATTGAGGAGAGCTAGCAGTAAATGCAGGCCATTCAAGAAACCATAATGGAATGTATTATGTAGGACTGACATTTGATATTATTACTCCTTCTCCCTCAATTCAATTCAATCCTTTTACAGGACCAAGTCTTTGTGTTCTTTGATTTTGTGCTTCTGAGATGCAGATGAGTTGCTGGAGATACTTATGACAATAGCAAACCTTGATCTGGATAGTTGTAAGGGTATATAATTGTTTTCATGTAGGTGTCACTGACTCAAATTGCATAGCCAATTTTCTTTAAATAAAGCTGTAATGGTATGTCAATCTGATGGTGCTTTTGAACTAATAAACATCTTAAAAATACAACAAACAAAATGCTGTTTACAAGTTTCTCATAATCTGTATATAATAAATTTGAGTATTCTTACCAGAATAATCTAACATAATAAACATCTATCCTCAAAAATGAATTGTTGTAGGTTTTAAAAATAAAAAACTGAGGGAAATGAAGAAAATATTTGCTTGGACTCACACATGTGATGGACAATATATTCCTTGTGAAACCTCAACTCTAAAATATCCGATCAATTGGTCCACATAAACTTTAGTTTTATTTTAACATATTAGAATAAACTTAATTGCCTGTTTCATGCTGATATTTAACTAGACAATTAAACTTTTCAATTGAATAATGCAGACTACTCATTATAAAATATTCTACCTATACTCACAATTGATTTTATTTTGTCTTTTCTCCTACAATATTAAATTTTTCAAATGCAATTTTGATGTTTATTCTTTGTGAATATAATTATCTTCAGAGGTGCTAAAGGTTGCATGGAGCTTCAAAAACCCATTTCCTAGAACTCTAGAGAACAAAGCAATTTTTCATGCTTTAATTCCATTTTTCTCCTTTCCCTTTTTCTACTGATGTAACTGTCAGAGAAATCACAGCTGTGCTGACAATGCAATACACGTTGAACTCCAATCCATAAAGACCTTTCCTACAGAGACGCAGAGAAAGAAAAGGTGAAAATTACCTATTATTCTGAATTACAGAAATGGGTCAAAGTTTGCCTTTTAGAATCTTGCCCCACTGCCAGTGAGATTAATCAGGATAAAAATAATTCTAACTCTTCAGGATATGTTATCTTCGCATTCCCTACATGAAGTTTTGCTTAAATCTCTTGGTAGGAAGTACTGGACAGAGTGGCAAATTAAAGCTGGCAAGAGAGGCAATATTGAAACAATTGTTGGTAATACTAGTTTATCTTTCTCTTAGACAGCTCCAAAGGAAAAAAAAAACCCGCCACTTCCTCAAAAATTCACAATTTACAGCTAGAGATGTCACTATTGTTGTAATGAATCTTTTGCTGACATTTAGTACAAAGAATCTTTACTTCTTTTCTTTACAGGAAAAACAAACAGAAGTGTTCCTTTAACTTTCCATTTGCATTATTTGAGGATCACTTGTTTGGTTTCTGGCCTATGAAGACACTAACATTTTGAAAACTAGATCAAAAAAGCAAAACACCTATTCAATATTGAAAACAAAAAATACTGTGATAGCTTTTTAAAAAAAAATAAAAAATAAAGTAAAGTAACTCAATGTATAAAATTGTGTTGTCTATATTTATCCTTGTACTATACAAAATGTATTGGTAGCTAGTCAACTACAATATGAAAACAGAACTTTAAACATTTGGAAAACTTAGCATGCCAAATTGGTATCTTCCGATTCTGTTGATTTACCAGCAAGCTCCATTGCCAAAATTTCTTTTATCTCCCTCCTTTTTTAGATAAGTAAACAGTGGACTAGAATTGTTCCAGCTTTGATAAGATTTTTCAAATGTTTGAATATAGCAATTTTATCATCTACTACTTATTCTGTAATCTAAAGATATCCAACTTTTTCATCCATCCATCCCATTTATATAGCCCTGCATCTCTCAGATGTGATTCTGGTAGCATACAATAAAAATAAATCATAAAAAGTAATAAACCTTAAAAACCATTCCATAATAAAACACCAATATTGTTATTAAATAATATCTTAATGTTTTTCAGAAGTTGTTTTGTTCTCCTGATGATCAATCCTTTTAAAATGTGGTATCAAGAATTTAGCGCAGTATTCCATGTCAGATTTAATGTAAGCAGAATAAAATAATGACATTATTTCTTCTATCTAGATTTTATTGGAAATATTATTTAGTTAAGCCTAAAGTCGCGATGGGTCGGACACGACTTCGCAACTAATAACAACAACAAGCTTCCTTTTTACCAAGAAATGCAAGGTGGCAACATGGAAATTTTCTGGCAATCTTTAATCAATTAATTCTGACCACTCAGGTAAAAGTGATTGAACTGTGTATTTCTATACACAGTGATTTACAGCTGATCATAAAATTACTCTGACACAGGAACGTTGCCAATAATAAATATTTATGAAAAATGAATGAAAGAAGTGATGCAGTTTTAATCTCTCTGTCAGCGGCTTAATTCAATATCCTTTTAAGCAGTAGGTTAAAATAATAATGTAATTCTACTTTATCTAGGATTCCAAGAGCATCTTGCAATTTAAATCACATAAATACCATCAAGCTTTGGCAATAAAAATCAACTGATTGGATGTTTCCATTGTTTGGAGGGTTTTTTTAATGTAAATAGTAATCATCCAGATGGTTAATAACATTTATTTTTCCAGAAAAAGAACAAATAAGGAAAGGCAAAGTTAGCACAAAGTTAAACAAAGAATATAAAAGGCATGCAAGAAATACCTGAACCATTCCAAGTTAATGCTAAACTACTTTAAGGAAACAATTTCAAAATTGATTAATACGTCCAACAACATCTTATACATTTCATTCATTCTTATTGACCCAAAAAAACCAGAAAAGGCCATTCTGATCAACATATCCTGCATTTTTATTTCATCCTGAACATAAGAGGAATTAGTTACAAAGTTTCTATTTGAAAAAAAGAAGTGGCATTTTAATAAAATCACTTTTGATAGTTTGTTTTTATTCAAAGGTTTCTCAGTTCTTAAACTAATTTATACTCGTTCTTATTTGAAAATAAGGTTCTACACAATCAGAAGAAAAATGAACAGAAAGAAGAGCAACAACCATCAGTTGCTTTCAGCATGTTTCCTTTCAGAGAGAAAAAAATGTTCAAATGTATCTTGTACTTAAACAGAAATTTAAGCTTTACAACTGCTATATGTAGTTAAATTAATAGTATTAGCACATACTCCTTACTAAGAATTTTATCCATGACAATCATTTATTATATACTAATACATTATATTATATGCTACTAGAGCATTATAACAGCAACTTGCCAACTAACTAACAAAACCCTATATTATATTTAGGTTGATACAGAGTAAAAAATATTTTCTTAGTGATAATATATATCAAGGGAGAGAAACAATTTGATAGCTAAACAACACAGTTCTGCTTACTTGCACAGCGCACACACAAAAATACACAAACTGGCAGCACTTGCTTTTGAAGTGTCAGATAACATTATTTCCAAGATGACACTGAGGGCCTTCATCGGGTATGCATAAGGTCAGTGAATATTAACTTCATTTACACTTGGCTGAGAATTGGCTGGTGTCAACAATAGAGGTTTAGATTCTCTGCTGAGTGGGGTTAGAAGCTGACAGAAAGCTGCCACTGAGGAAGATGGATGATCCTACTGGCTGACCCCTTTCCTCCTAAGTGTCACTGTTTGGGCCTCTTTTCTATCTCTACAACAAAAGACCCTCTCCGAGTTTCCCAGTGGCCTTCAGATTCTTAGGTACTAACAGGTCCAGACATTTTCATTGATTGGATTCTATACCCTTAAACACAAGAGTTTGTCCTTCTTTGACTAGCCAAGCCTTGGCACAGATGTCTTTTTATTTTGTAATTGCTTCAGTGCTGTCTGTTGGGAAGATGCAGTCAGACAGGCGAACACCATGTCAACACAGAAAATGCTGCAGTATTTATCTCAGTTTCCCAATGGCATCTGGAAGAAACTGATATGTGGTATGACTGCAGAATTTAACCCATATGTAGCTCATCTGCTTCTTAACTGCCCTTAATCTGAATTTCCTACAGGTAGGCTTTGTTCTCAGAAATAAGCCCATAAAAAATTCTTCTCTATTTCCAAAATTACAGAAGGAAAACCAACCCTCCCCTACCCATGTTTTTAAAGATTGTCACCAAATTCACCTGAAAGCCCAATAAGAAGAGAGTTCAAGTTATAAGTTAAAGTATTTCTTATAAAAAGGAGCAATTCTACACTCAGAGTAAAAACAGAGTCACAGCACACACTCTGACATAGTTTTTAATTGAATAAAAGACCATAAGTATGATAAATAAGAAAACATAAGTGGGAATCAAACACCTATATGCTGAATGTAAATATGACAAAATAAAACTGACATTTTCAAATTAGAAAAACTTTATTTTGTGGTTGTTGGGTTGATGCTGTATTTCTAATTTATTTATTTATTGGCAATTTCCCAAAAGCTAACCCAGGTTTCTTCTGCTAAATTCCAAGGAGATTTGGAGGCTTGATCTTTGGGACTAGTTCAGGAAGCAGCAGGATTTTCTTCCTGTTTCATATTAGGAATAAATTTGGGATGCTGAAGATACTAAACAGTCCTACATGAAACAAATTAAAAGATAAAGCAGATTTTTTATTATTGTTGTTGTTGTTGCTGCTGCTGCTGCTGCTGCTGCACCTCACTTGCCAAATGATACGAAAAAAGCTTCTACCTCGTAGAAAAGATATGGTGTGAAAGTTACCACAACAAAAACAATCCTTTCACTCATAACACTGGTCAACACAATTATTCTGACATGAGGTACTCTAACGATTCTAGGGTAATTTTGAGGTGCTGATTCCGAATCTGGCATCCGTTTTTTTCTAGCACATCAGGTTTTTGAGATAGTAAATATTGCAATATACCTACGAACAGCAAATTTATCATCATATTCGTCGAGCTAAACAGACATACGGACCTAATAAAATAACATCCA
>JANHJO010005563.1:310706-325492 GCA_032468235.1 Pseudoxyrhopus heterurus | reverse complement strand
TGCATGTATAGGTTCAGTTGTACATTCATTTAGAGTCCAGTTAATGAAGGGCAAATTGAGATCACCAAGAAAGACAACTGGTTGAGGACAGGAGGTGGCCCACGTAAGTACTGTATTTAGTTTGTTCATCTGCTCAATGTCAGGGGCTGTATAGCATAGTAAGAAGCAAATTGTAGTATTTGGGGATAGATCACAGACGGTGGATTCTGGTAGAATGAGTTCTTGAGTAACCATTATCTTTTTCAATCCTAAAGATTTTTTATAGAAGATTGCAACACCACACCCTCTTCGGTTTTCACAGTCAGATCTGAATACGAGATATTCACTCACTGTAATAGTGGAGTCTTGGAAGGACACATTCAACCATGTCTCGCAGACATTGTGATGTGGCAATGGTCAGGGATGGTGTGCAAGGATAGAGCAGTTGGGCAAGATCACAAGGATGTAAGTCTGGGAGAGTGCATAAGAATGCAGCATAGGTAGGAGGGTGCACAAGGTTGTTGTATGGATTGGGGAACGTGCACAAAGATATGCAAGTGCCCAACATGGCATGTGCACAGAGAGATTAGGGAGACTTATCCAAGCATGTTGCGATTTTCCCTGCCAGTTTTTCCATTGACTCTCTCCCTACAAGCTTTCCACAAGAAAAGTCAGTAGGGAAGCCAGAAGAAATATGGAAATTGCTCTCTCTTCTACTGCTTTTTTGCCCACCCACGGTCATTCTGTTGATTTGTGTAGGGAAGTAATTATCTGTGAAATGATGACACAACTAAAACAATGACCCAATGGGTCATGAATAGCCTAGTATTTTATAACCGTGTATGAGCAATTTAATATTATTTTCATTTTTAAATAACAAAAGAATGGAGTATCAGGTTTTTTACTCAAGAAAAATCAATTCATTAATTTTAACTTTATATTCTTTATGTTAATTATATTTTAAAGAATATAGTACAATGAGAGTTCTACCAGTGAGAAAATATTCTTATGGTACAGTATTTCCCCAAATTTCAATTTATTTGACAATTATATTTGCAGAAATATCTTCTAGAAACACTACTATTATCAATAACAGAAATATGTCTATCTTATTTAATCTATTCATATTAGGAAAGCGCCTTCTAGTTTAATGGTGCCATTTCTTTCTGACCCTTTCACTAAAAAAGAGAGAGGGAAAGAGAGAGAGGGGGGGAGGGATACTGTAATGACTGGGCAAAAGTCCAAGAAATTAGAGTGAATGCCTTATTAGATAGATGCAATACTAAACAAAAAATTCTACTTTGCATTTGAAAAGAAATTTCTGCAAAATTTTCTACAATTATCCCTGTGTATAGCTTATACATATTTGACCATTAAAACCCTTAAAGGTTTAACTAATACAATGCAAGAAACAAAACAGCACAATTAATATAATGGAATATATATCAGAAGTTGCAATTTGATAGAAAAATCAAAGATAGAAAAAATTCTCTTTTCTGAATATCTACTCCCTTCAATATGTTCAGTTAACACTTTCAGTGAATGGCAAATTTAAGTTTTATCTCACAATGTTTTATATGCAAAATGGTTAAATTTGTGTAAATGCTGGGGTGCACAAGCTAATGCTCTCTTGATCCGCATACTATATAATACATTGTATCCAGCAATGATTTATATAGCACAACAGTACCCTAAAAAAGTACACTGTAGCAACATTAACATCTGCTGATTTTATTCTAGTGATATACACTGAGTTACCTCAGTACATTAATGATCTGCTCAATCATTATCTTTACTATTTATTAATACTCCACACACCTTTGCTTGGCTGCTGGTGACTTCATATGGAGACAGGTTGGAATCATGTAATTTTAGTTCCTTCTTTGCTAAAAGATCACATTTCCTTTAAAAAACATGATAATTAATGCTGTTTTAAGCCTTTAACAAAGCTTTCCAATAAACTTTGAAAATATGCTTTTTAACCAGGATTTTAAAATGTATTTTATATTTTAGTTTGACATTATTCATATAGTTTAGAAACCGCCTTAGGATATTTGCTAATCCGCAATTTATAAATATTTAAACAAGAGTATTACAAAACTAATTCTCTGAACAACTATCCTAAACACACACACACACACACACACACACACACACACACACACACCATCTATTGAAATGTACTTGAGTTTTTGGACTTCATTTTACTTAATTAGCTAATTCATAAAAGGAAATTACAAAGAAAAGGTTTTCTTTTGTAATCCTTCATCTAGGATCAGGGACAATATTACATTTCACAACATCAAAAGTTAAGATATTAATTACTCTTTTCGGGAGGAGGAGAAGGTTAAATCAGACTCTTTGGGTGTGTGTGTGTTTTTTTCCCCTCAGAATAGATTATTAATTTTGCAAATTCAAAAACCTGCAGATCTGGGTAAATGCATATGGAAATTAAAATGTCAGAGTCTGAACTACAGTACAAACATTCATTTTTACATGATCCAGAAATATTTTATGAGAGTGAAAATATTATATATAAAAGGCAAAGCTTACAAATCAATTAAAGACTAAAAAAAATCACAGAACAAATTGATTTTTGGATGTTCTACAAAGTCTGACGAAAACAAAATATTCCTCTGAATTAATAGTAGGATTAGGTTTATAACAAATTTGATCCTATGATTGTCTCAAACTACCAGTTTCACCATGAATGCTATCATTATACAGTATCCATTTGTCACCACCTGTTTAAACATTAATGCTATCACTGAGAAAGTCCTAAGTATCAGAGCCAAGGAATTAATGAAAGATATGTGCCTCAAACTTTAGTCAGCTTACATTTTTAATATAGGTAGTAGTTACTAATCACGTATTTCTCACAACAAATGTAAAATAAAACTTCATTTTGAAACTTTTACTAAGAGCAGGTTTTGAAAGAACAGAGATGATATAAACCCCCCCTCTCTCCCTCGATTCTGGAACATTTCCAACAGAATATTTTTTTTAGTAGTTTCTCTGCCAGCAAGCCTGCATGAAAAGTATTCTTACAAAATGAACACAAGAGAGACACTCAACTGCAAGTTATCATTTAATGCTTCAGTTGACATCACTGAAGTTTAAAATTAAGAACCCTATTTAATAAACAATTTACTTGAATTCTAATCATAACAGCTGTATTTCCATCAATCTTCTGCTTTAACTTTTAATTCTAACAAGTTTTTTCTCAACAATAACATTTAAAGTGTCATTATACATTATTTTGATCATTGCAAAATCAGTTTAAAAAAAGATTAAAGATTGGGTGGGAAAACCTAACTCTCATGAAATCTGATCGACACACAGCATTATGCAAGTGTTTTAAGTAGAATCAAGATGTAGACATTGAACTATTTTGCACGGGTAGATTTTCAATATTTGAAATATCCTTTTTAATATTTAGCTGTTACCCAATGCTAACAGATTTGTTTGGGCTTGAAAAGAAAGAATGAAGAAAGCCAGCAGCAATACAGGAAGTCCTCATTTAGCAACTGCTTTGTTATAGTAGTGATTTGCAGTTATAGTAGTGATGAAAAAGTCAATTCTATTATCAATCCTTGCATTTTATGACCTTTGCTGGTCTATAAAACAAAGAAAAGCTGAAATAAGATCTTAAGCAGTGTTACAATTTCACTTACCAAGTTTCTGATCTTAATTGTGGTTGCTAAAAGAGGACTTACCCATATGTCACAGAAAATATATGTTTCATGACAGATATATTCCCTGAAAATGCCCTACTTCTCTCCTCCACCCACCAGTCAGACCAAATGGTAAATAGCTAATGAAACATCTACTTTTCACTGTAAATAACCATAACCCTTTGTCAGAAGTTCAAAAGCCAAGACCTCAGTTGTCTGTGACTTTCAGAAGTTGTTAGCAAATTGATGTTTTAATGTAAATTACATTTCTTTTTACAAAAAGAGAAAAATCATACATGGGAACACTAATCAAACCCATTATTATATATTCAATTTAGTTTGGTATTTCTTGGAAAGCAGCCTCCAGCCTATCTAATAAAGCTGAATGTTTATTCTAAAAAGGTACGTATATCCGCGTCCCTTGCCCACACAAAGTCAGCATTTTGTCAGTCCTTGACAAATAGTATCTATATACAACTTGTGAGATGTCTAATTTCTGAAAATGATCTTTCAGATCAAGTTCTATCTCCTTCTTCCAGATAGAGATGGATCCCACTGATAGAAGAGGTTTGCGGATGAAAAGAAAATATGCCATTTTATATTTCGCAATTCTTAAGTATTAATTCAAAATCTGCTCTGGAAATCATCTAAACTTTTACAGCATATCAAGGGCTGAAAAAAGTAGAAGAAGGAAAAAAAGTACTGCTACCTATGCAGCCCTGAGTTCTATTCCAAGATTTCAGGTATAAGTGTTTAAAGAAACTATTAATTGTGCTTCTTTTTCTTTTTTTAAATATTCCACATATCCTTAACTTTCCTATCAATACTACATTCTGAGCTGCTTTTCAGTATATTAATCAGAAATGCATTATATTTTTAAAAGTTTCCGCACAGTTTCCCAAATTAGCTACTGAACATACTGCAAGTAATCCTTGGATTATTAATGATACCCTCTCTGCAAGACACATTTTTCTCAGGTGTTATTTTAAAGAATCATTAAGTACTAAATAGCTTTTTTGGCCTGCCTCTTATAAAATGTTATGTGACTGCTTGTATGTAATAGCATTAGGAAAGGTAAACTACTGTTTAGTTTGACAGTTACTTTAATGGCTTTTCTAAATGCAACATCCAATTATTGATTTCCATTCCCGAACAGAATTTGTTTCTTTAGTGTCAGACACTCTAATTTCTGGCTTCTATGAATTAAGTAAGGCAACACTTCCATTAAAGAGGCATTTGTTAAAAACAGTAAAAAAAAAAAAAAGTAACTATGTAAGTAAGTTTTCTACTTACGTTCGCACGTGTCTCCTTTTTGCTGGAAGCCAGCTTTGCAGATACACTTCCCAATTGGCACTAACCATTCTCCTTCTGCACTACAATGCATTCTAGGAGAGTTTTCTGCTTCTTCTTCCGCACTACTGACACAGGTTCCTCGGACCTCAACTAAGGAGGAGAACTCTGACCCAGTTACTGTGTCTGGAAAAATCGCTAAGTTCTCAATAATGGACCAGCACTTCTTATAGTACACTTTGACAGAAACCAGAGCAATGCAAGCCCCTACATCCTGAAATGCAAGGTAAAATCCTTTCTTGGACAGAGGTCCAATCTCTCTCACTTCTGTATTAAGTTTCATTTTTCTCTCCCCAAGGTCACCTTGGGTAAAGCTTTCATCAGCCGCAATAGTGTCTATTTTTACATACTGGCTTTCTCTGATACTCCTTCCAGTGTCATAGTCTGTTTCATAATAATGCAAGTTGAATGTTTCTTTACATGTCCCCAGGACTCCAGGAAGGCTATTACAATCCCTCAGAGTGAATTTTAGTTCTACAAAAATCCTTTGTGCATTGCCTTTCGTGATCCAGTTAGTCCGCAGCCAATTATTTTGGTTGGGTTCCATGACTTGGCATACCTGGTATGTTCGTATAGGTGTGTAGTTTTCATCCAGTCCACTAATTTCTTCCCACTGGAACATAAAGGCATAGTTATCCATACTGAGATAAACTTTTCTAATAAAAGAAAAATTAGACAATAAATATAGTACAAGATTATGTGCCATCAAGGTTTTTTTTCCAACTACTGGTGACCAGAGCATATGTTTTAACAGCTTACACTTTTTAAGCATGCAATGAGAAATTATTTAAAAATGGGAGGGAATGATATGATCCAATGCCTAATAGAATAAATTTATAGGCAGAGAGCAGATGTAACTGTGGCAAGTATTGAGCATCCTTAATTTGAAATGTTAATTCTAGTGTGAACAACCAATATGGTGAACACAGTATCTATCCACCCTACAAAAAGACCGTAAATAAAGTAAAATCTTAAAAACATGAAATTAGCATACTGCATAGACAGCAGTATAGTCGATGTGGAAGAACTTCCAAAATGTTGCATTAGCAAATTCTCTAAACAATGGATTGCATTCTAATATTGCAGCAAACTATTATTGCTGTATAGGCCCAGGTCCAAAATAAGTGCTTTAACATAAGAAAATTTATTTCATTTTCCACCTGCTTCTTAAGAAGGGTTGTTTAAAAAACTCGGTTGAGTATTCAAATCTATTCCAACAATTGTTCTATGATGTCTCGACTGTATTTTATAAGGACTAAAATTTAAACCCATTAAAAAAATCACATGGAACTCTACTGGCCAGCTCCAAAAACAATAGGATTCCAAGTTAATTGTATGGCATGGTAAAATTTATTGGAGCCTTTGACCAACAACTGTACATACATACATAAAATTCTATCAATGAGTGTTTTCTATTGCATCAATTTGGGATATATGAAAATAACGTACCCTCAAAATTTTCTCTTCTGTGCAAGAAATGTGATATTCTAACTGTAATGTCAGAAATTTTACATTGATGTGAAATCAAAGTTATCAAATTTCTTTTTAAAAAAATGTAATTTTGTTTTCCCCATTAGAAAAAAAACCTCTAAATAGTAAATTTTCACATAACCTCTTAACCACGAAGACAGCCATTTCTGATTTAATTATTTTATTCTTTATTTATCCGTTTTATTTACTAGCCGATATCTAAATTATTGATTCATGGGGTGGGGGGGTTAGTCATTCAATTGACTCATTCGGTTTCCTGGTCCATATTATTTCCACTTAAATGGACTCATATATAACTTTACATAAATGGAGTTCATGGAACAAAACTTTCTTTTGCTCTCTCTCACTCCGCCAAACTGCTGCACCTGCCCCACCCGGTTCCCACTATAGAATGTTCTGTCATTACAGGAACATAACTGAATATAGTCCAGCTATTTTTTTTTCCCTTAAGGAAGAAATAAACAGTAATAAGATTGCTAGTTCGTAAGTAAAATTACTCTTGATCTTAGTAAAAGTAATTTGTTCAAAATGTGAAGAAATAGCTAATTGAACCTTGGCAATTTTTTTAGCAATTTCACATGAGAAAATGTTCCTATAATTCACTTTTATAACTATTTTTTTTTCCTGAAACAGCCTGAAATTATGAAATGCCATCTTGGATGAGCCACTGCACGATCATGACATTTCGGATGATTTATATGTAACCTGCTTAAACTTTTTAAACTGAAATAATCTATTTTCAAATAAAATATAATAATTTTAACTGACATTAGAATCAGTTTTATACTTCAAATTTACTCAAGTAAATCTCAAATCTTCCATATATGTCATCCTAATATAAACAAACTGAAGTTGCATTGCCAAAAATGGCAAATAGTTAACCACTAATAAGGTTAGTTTTCAAAGTAGCTATATAAATCTAGAGTTCAATTGAATTATGTTTACAAACGTTTTCCTGATATTAAGTTTAATAGTTGTTACCTGATATACCACTGAAAATTGTGCAGCATAATAATAAAAAAACGTTTGGTAAATTTTACATTGTGTCCTAAACATTACATGTTTTGCAAGTTATTTAGGACTTGTACCTATAATTCAAGCAATAAGGAAAGCTTACATAATGCCATTACTGCCATCACAAGATTGACATAAGAATTAACAATGGCTATTTTCCAGGTTTTCTCTTCACCAAGTTATATGAAATACTTTCATAATCCCAACTTTAACTACTACTGATTAATCATTATTGATCAAATACAGTTGTAGTTGATGGCGGAAAAGAAAACAAAGGCAACATCAGTACCAGGACAGGGAAGGAGGTAAGCGTTTTAGACCTTAATCCTGATTTCTTAAAAAATAATAAACTATGAATAGGCAGTAAAACTATGCTCATTCTTATTTGTCACTTAACTATTAATAAATCATGGAATGCAACTATTAAAGGAAAGCCTGCCTAAGCACAATCCATAGATTTTACATGCTAAAGGTATAGAGACTCTTTCTTTACTGAGCCGTATTATCTATGGAAAACATATTAAAACAACCCATTAATTAGATCATTGGTTTTTAATAGGACATATTTGTAAGTGTAATATAAACAGTAAGGAACTGTTGCCTGTATAGCATATACCCTGGATGAATGGAAACCTTCCAGATCTTCTGCAGCTCCCACAGCCAAATTATTAGAGTTGAGGTGAATTAGTGGTATGCTTTCTTGCCAATCACAATGAATAAATGTTACCAAACTATAAGGAAAGTATTATAATAACTTTAATATTTTAAAATATTTTTTTAAAAATCAATAAACTCTTACTAAATTTCAACAAAAAAAACTCAGAAAAACTCCCAGTGGTTTCACTATGCCCATTGCTGCATCATTTTGGTCACTCAAAAGTATATTGTATTTTTATGTATACAATACGTATACAATACAGTATACAACAATTGTCAATTATCAGGCACTGCCCATCCCTGAGTTATATTTGGATTACTTTTCAACTTTTTTATCTCCCTTTCTCTGAACCATGCATGTGCTTGTATTGTTTCAAAGCTGGACTACCACAATTTATTCTAAAATTGTTCTAAATCTCTTCTTAAAAGACTTCCTTCAGTGTGAAGTGCTAATACTTAAGTTAATTCTCATCTTAAGCACTCAGCTAACATTTTATACCTTCTAAAAACCATTAGACTTGTTTCTACCCGGTCCTTGGATTGATTTTATGATCTCTCTTTTAGTTAACAGACTTTCAAGTTTTCATTCTTTTTATTTACGGGATTTGTCACACTTCTATATCCCCACTCAAAATTCACTTTCTTTTGGTTCCAGATTTCCTTATAAGTGCCAGATTAAAGGCTTGATTGTATAAACTTTTATCTGAAACTTGTATTAATATGAACTACTCTAAATGATGGGTAGTAGAAATCCACTTAAAATAATCAAGCTTAGAGAGAATTTAGAAAATACAGTATTTATTTGATTGCAGTTTGTATAGCTAATGTATTCAGTCATGTCATAGCTACTTAAATAATCTTTGAAATAATTATATATTATTCAAAATTATGCTGTCCTTTCATTACAATATTTTGTCATATTAAGAACTGAAGCCTAAGAGTAAATGAGTTCAAGTCTGAAAGTTAATTATTTAAATCAATAATGAAACAGTTATTTATGATATGTTCAGAAATCAGAAGATAACCTTGCTTTGAAAAAATGTGAATTAAAGATACAAATTTCTGCCTTAAAGCCAGCAAAATTGGCTTTGAATTTAGAAACTTTACAAGAATGTTTACCTGAAATAATAATGTATTAATAGAATATAATTATACATTAATTACATAGAATGATACAAATAATGTTCAACATTATGAACAGTAAAGTTGTTTTTAAGAATGAAAATTGAAATAATATTACTCAAGGTTAAAAAAGTTCTTTGAGATATACCGCAGTTTAAGGCTTTTAAACAGCTAAGAAAACACCTATATTAGTTTATATCTGAATCACAATGCTTTTCCCAACAATTTTTTTCATCATAAGTTTTCTTCAAGAAATTTTGAACGTTCATTTAAACTACTCATTTTGATTTTGGATTTTGATTTAAATTGTATGCTTACCCCATTGGGAGGAGAAGAAATCCATTCCAAGTCTGTCTGTTGTGCTTTAGAATCCAGCAATATTACTGAAAATAAAAAAAAATATTTATGTATTAAAGTATTTTAAGAATTGTACACTCATGCTGATTGTGTGTAAACTAAGGGCATTAAACTACTTTGCCTCCATGTTTTTATTCAAGAAGAAATTAGTATCTTAGCAGCTGGTTGAACATACTGAAAAGGGACTGATTTAACAAGGATACTTTAGTAGGTAATATAAACCAAAGGAAATGTAAAGGAAGTGGCAAGGATCTCATTTATGTTGTAATGCCTTTATAACAGTAAGTTTTTAATATGAAATTTATTCAACCTTTATTTCATGACACGAATTCCATTAGTGAACCAACTTATGTACTGCTCTAAATGAAATGTAATATTTAAAGTAACAGTTTTTTCTGACTTTTCACTCCAATTTACAACATAAACATAAAAAGGTTAGTAAATTAGTAAGTATTCAATTTTCACACTTATTCACCATAAATGCATCTAAACAAAACCGTAAAACTTTGTTGACACATTATTTGTATTGTTTTGTAAGATGTCCCAAACTGTTGGTTACTGCTGAAACTGCTAACAATCAGATTAATAATTAAAATATTATTTCAACAGCATCATTTTGTGAACCATTTATATTAATCTGATATTTATTCACTGATTTGTTATCCTAACTACATTTTGTCACCTACTATACTAAGAAAAAATATTTCAATTCATGTTAATATAAAACATATGCATGTATTACATTAGATAGTAATAACTTCTATTAACACTTTGCACAAATATATAGATGATCGCAGTTTTAAATTTAAAATATTTTTGTAATTATAACATTTGACCCTTACTCTGTATAAAACAAACCTTGATAATAATAATCAAAATCTTCAAGAATGGATTTCTTAGGCATTAACTTTATAATACTCTAATAACAGCAATAATAATATAGTTAAAGAGGAATATGTGCATAGCCTGATCGCATGTGCATATGGAAGTTAAGAGTTACAGTGATTTCAATAGTATTTGCAAATAGGCATAAAGTGTTGCAGTCTTACATACTGTGAAAACATACTGAGAAAATCTCGTGTGTACCTTTGATATAATTTTACGCTTTCTCAGTGAAGGAAGTTAGGCTTCATACAAAAAGCATCATTTCTACATAATTATATCACTAATAAATCCAGACATCTAAGGGATCCTTCTACGGTGTTAATAGTTTCTAAAATAAATTGATAAAACAGTTGTGTATTGGGTTGCTAATGAAAAACCAGGCTAATAAGTTCAGCTAAAGAAAAGGCATTCTATACACTTAACCACTCCATGCCCTTGAAACAGACTGAAGAGCAATTGCAATTTTTAAATAGTTTGCACATACATAGTACTCAAATTAAACCAATTCCAAAACTTAAAAGTGAAAAGTAAAAACTTTTTTTTAATCTTCCTGAACATGCAAAACTATAATTTTAATAATATCAGTGTGTGCTGAGAAAAAGTTAGGAGAACTCTCTTCTATGATACTGAAAGATGAACAGCAACTTTCTCTTGAAGTTCTGTTGCAAGTACTGAGGAATCCTTTTATTTATTCTTGACAGTGGAGTTCCCTAAAGTTTCTGCTAAGGGTTCTAAGCAGAACTTTTTTCTTTTCAAAAGAGACACCTTTGAACCAATCGACTCAAACCAAGTCAGTATCAGAAAATGGGGGTGGGAGCGAGATAAATCTATCAAATCTGCACCACATACTTGCACCAACACCAAACTTATTTCAAAAATCAGATGGCAGGATCTCAAAATGCAACCCTAAAGCAATGTATTCTTTTATTATGCTGATTTCCTAAAAAGGGAAGATACAGGTTTTTTTTTTAATCCTCTGACAAAACCACACAAAAAAAGACACAGTGTAACAGAATAACCCAACATGTTAGACAGATGCTTAATTTTCTCAGGAAAGCATAGTGCCCTCCCCTCCCCTCTGTTAGTTCAGTTTCAGTGACTGAAAACTGAGAGGAAGCCATATAATCTGTTTTGGATCATGCATGCCTTTATCTTACGCAGGGGGCGGATGGTGGCTAGTGGTTTGGACAGGAAGAAATCTCAGATTCCCTCAGACCTAACTAAAGTGCCACAGTCCACCTCTGAGTATTTGCTTAAAGAGAAGCAGGGATGCCTTTCAGAATTCCTTGGGGAGTGAGTGAGTGTCACACTGCATGTGGCCCAAAACCCTTCCTTATTACTAATTTCCCCCACTTAGGCCTCGGTGCCAATGTCAGTTAACGGAACTTCTAAAAGAAGAACGAAGTCTGCCTACATAACAGAAGGGATACCCAGTCCATAAACCCAGCCATAGGAGACCTTAGGTTCCCAAAGAGAAAGCAGACAAGAAAGGACGTGCCTCCCTGGCGGAGGAGGAGAGGGAGGGAGGGAGTCCTAGCCTCACCTGGCTACTCCTCCCGTTAAAAGGGAGAGCAGCATCTCACCTCCAAGTGTCCGAAAGCCATTTTTTTTCCACCCACGCTGCGCTTCCTCTTCCCGCTGAGCGAAGCGCGGAGGAGTTTCTCATCCCTCCCCTTTTTTTCTGAGCTCTTGCAAGAAGCGCCCAGTTCCCGCGCTTCTCCTTACTAAGCTGTTAAAAGAGCATCTCACACACACCTCCACCGCCACTGACTCCACTTTTCCCAACGCAGGACCTGAGACGCGCCGGGGGCTTCGCCTACAGGTGATAACCAACACCGGTCCCTCAGGGAAAAAGCGCCGCCGGAGTAACTTCAATGGAGAGGCGAGCCTCGGTTTTCGCCTCTCTCTCCTTCGCCCTATTCAGCGGGAGCGCCGTTGGCTCAACTCTGATTCCCAGTAGGGTGGCTGAAAAAAACCGCGTGTCTTCACCACACACTCGCGGGGGCTTCTTAACCCCTCTTAAAAAAACTAAACAAAGCAAAAAAAAAAAATTGAACTCCGATCCCTCACATGCATTTCTTCTTTTTTTCCCCCTTCCTAAGGAGAAGAAAGCAGATGCGAGCAACCGACGATCGATCCTTAGGTATTCAGAGCCCGAGAACAACTCCGAAAGTTGGAAAGTTTTGCGAGTCTGCCTTGGCCAGGTAAACGTGACAGTTCTCAAGAGATCAGAGCTCGTTCCTATACAAACTCCTTTTCTCTCATCAGCTCGGTCCAAATGCGAGCCAGTTCCTAAATTAGCAGGCGATTTCAAAGTAGCACTACAGCATCTGTGAAATCCCACACCTTCCATTACTTCCCACGGCCACTCCAGGGGGGAAGGTGCCGCTTGCTTTCCGCCACATACCTCGCCCCCTACTCCAGAGTTTTGTTCTCAGCCGCCTCTTGCCCTCCTCCTCTCCTTTCCCGAGGTAAGAGATTTCGTCTTTCAGATAAAGTTTTCAAGAGGGCTTGTTCCCATTCCCCAGCATACGCATGCATATAGGGACTTCCATTTTATGTATAGCGTTTATTTCATCTCCGAGAGCCTCTCTTTCCCATTTCCAATTGATAGTGGAAAGCGTGCTTTTGCGATAGCTCAAAAAAGGAGAGAGAGAGAGACAGAAAAAAAGAAATCTCCGGAAGCGGAGAGGGGGCTGTCTCAACCTCCCCGCCCCAAATCATTTTATCGGTCTCAACGCCGTTTCGATTCTCCCCAAATAAGAAAACACACGACTTTTGGCTATTGCGAGAAGCACTGCCTTCAAAAGCTCTTGTCCCTTTTAAAGACAGATCTGGCATTAATGGGGTTTTTCGGAGCCCCGATCGCTCTTGCAAAAAAAATAAAAAAATAAAAATAAAATGTATCGATGGATCGGTCTAGACACAGAAGCATATGATGTACGACTGAGGGTGGGGAGGTCCATTCAGCGTCCATAAGAACGCGGCATTATACAGAGATATGCGGCGTTATCTCCGTACGTGATGCAAATATTTCTACTCGCGGGCGCTGTGCTCCGCTCGTTTGCTTAAAAACTCCGTGCCCTGCGAGGTGTGATCACGCCACCGGCACAAAAACGAACAGATGGCCTTTATTATTGGCTATTACAGGTAACATGGGTGGCTTATCAAAAGAAAAAGGCAGTTCACTTTTCCACCCTCCCTAATCCTTCGAGGACACATTCTTAGGGACCGAAACTCCTCTGCAGTCCTGGAACAGGTCGCTCGCTTCATACCAGTCCCCCATCCTCCCCATCCCGAACTCCGGCGGTGTAGGAAGCCGGGAGGTTAACCGCCTCGTAGCCAGAGGTGTTTCGAGAGTTGAGAGGGTTCATCTATCCATCTATAAAATTAACCCTGATATGAGGAACCTATCCGAAAATCCGACCCACCGCTCTTCCTCCTCCTCCCCCCCCCTCTCTCGTTAACTGGCATATATGGAGATTCCAAGCCTTCCCAGACCTTTTTTTCATCACGTGCGACCCCCTCGCGCAGCTAACCCAGTTCAGAAAATGCGCCGTATTCTGGGATGCGAACACCCAGTAATCGGGCGCGCGATCCCGATCTCCCCTTCCCGATCAATGCCTGGGGGACGTCGGTTTCACTTCGTGAAGGGGGGGGGGACATAAGCGAGAGGCGCTCGGCGCGGGGCGAAAGGTGCCCGACGCTCTCCTTTCGTCTGGATGGCATCGGGAGCCAAGGGAAGCGGCGTGCAAAGTCGCATCCTCGACAACGGTTCCGAAAAAGCCCTCGTAGCAGGACGGGGGGCGGGGGGGGGGATTAGAGAAAAAAAAAGAAAAGAAAAGAAAAAAGCAGCGATAAACTTTGTGGCCAAGCATCATCTTACCTTCTTTTGCAGCCTGTGCCTCCCCCGTGTGTGCAAACTGAAGCAGCCAGATGTTCCACAAAATAATCCAAGAAGGGAGCCTAGTTTGAAAAACCATGATGCGTGAGCTGGAGATGTTTTAAATCAAGCTAAGGATATTATGCATATATACATTCAGAGAGGCTGCGCTTGGCGTTTGCTCCTGCTTGCCCCCGCGGCTGGCTCGTGCTGCTGCTGCTGCTGCTGCTCGGTGGGTATCTAAGGGCTCCGGCTGCGATGTGTTCTACTGTGCAGTGCTCTTCACGCAGCTCTTGCGGCTGCCTTCTCGCTTTTTCCCCGGCTCGCTTTTTTCCGCTCTCCGTATTTGCTGCCTGCGAGTCTCCGACTGCAGA
>JANHJO010005563.1:275393-286870 GCA_032468235.1 Pseudoxyrhopus heterurus | reverse complement strand
TTCTATTCTATTCTATTCTATTCTATTCTATTCTATTCTATTCTATTCTATTCTATTCTATTCTATTCTATTCTCACCTGTCTCAACAAAGTGACTCTAATCCCATTATCTCTCAGCACTCAAACCTACGAAAAATTGTTGTTCTGCAGTCTCCTGATGGGGAGCAGCCTTCCAGGGCACATATGGGCCAGAGCTGTTTTCAGTTTGCTATACCTACCTCAGAAGTCCTAGTAGAGAAGTTTTCAGAATGCAGAAGTTTAAGCCTTTCTTAATATAGCATAATATGTGTTGGGACTACAAATCCTGGAATTTCTCCAACTGAACAGCCATTTTGTTGGAATTAATGGAACTGAAACCCCAAGTCATGTGGAGGTCACCTAATTGAAAAAGGCTGCATGAGAGCATAGGAAAACTATCCTGAGCCACATGGAAAGAAGACAAGGCTTAAGTGCTGTCTCTCTATCTTTCTCTCTTACCCTGATTACTGAGATATTTTTGCTTCTTTTCATCACTATATAAACAACACATATGATTAGCATATTCTCCACTCTAGCCATCTTAATGTGTTACTGAAAATACTGAATCACATGAACATCAGTGTAGCCCTTTCTCACTTAATCGTTCCTGCCAACAGGAATGACAATGAGTCATTAGCAATTAGAGAGAGAGAATAATTTGTGCTGTGTAATTTATTAGATGGGCTTTACTGTTTTTTCATTGCATTTACAATTTTCCATTATCTGTGGGAGAAACATAGGTGTCATTTAGAATTATCCACTGAACAATCTCTTGGATTTCCACTGTTTATAACCTGTGATGAAATTCAGACAATGTTTAACACTGCAAAACAACCTGAATTGTGATCATCTTAACACTAATTTGTGCTGTTGGTTAACACATTATAGTTGTGATAGAGTCCAGCAAAATTAAATGACTTCCAAGGACAAATACTTGTAAGTCCTTCTGAATGTATGGGGATTTATTTTAGAGTACACATATATAGGTAATACTTGCTGCAGAAATTGTTCTGGGGAAGTAATAGCTGAGAAACTAAAATATGGACCAAGAAGCTTCCATGCTTGTTAAATTTCACCATTCAAAGCTTACTTATCTCAGTACTACAGTTTAAAATCTCAGACTTGTGAAAAACAGTGCATTTTAAAATGCATCAAAATATACACGAAAAATACAAGAAAAGCAGACACATTTAAGTATTGAACTTTAAACAATGGCTATTTAATTGACAAAAAAAACCCTATCCAAACATCATAAGCTTACTTGATATTTGAGAAATAAAGCTCTGTAACATGCATATGAGAACAAAGTATCCCAAAATTCTCTGACAATCATTTCAGCAATTGTATATCGATGTTGAACAATTTGGGCAGAAAAACAATCCATGCGAGCTGCCATGGTTCAATGGCCAGGTTGCCTTTGAAGCAACCCTAAAGGATGGATCGGAAATGACATAAAATGACTCTCACATTCCTATGTCTCCCAGGTGAACCACAAAAAGGCAATTCAGTCCTTGGTGGTGAACATTACTGAGAGGTTAATAAAGTCATCTGCAATCTGGCGCTTCCCAGTATAGATATCTAAGCAATTTGGATAATACTGCATAATAAAATAGATGAGGATGAGAATGATTTCTTCAGGCTCTAGAAATCCTTATTGTAAATGTGTTGAAGGGTTGATGGAAAAAGGAATGAAAAATCTTCTAGATTTATTCAGGCAAACCAAGCAAACCCCCACCCCGAAATCCTTCTGTTTTACTACATAATTTTACCTCAGCTGCTAGGCCTAGTGCTATTTGTATTTTGCATTAACTCACTAAATCACAATGAAAATATCATGTAGTACATACTAAATGCTTTTCAAATGTCAGGGTGGGCTACATTAAATCATATGCTTAATCCTTCTGAAGTCAATGGGAGCATGTAGATCAACAGGGATTGTGTGTGCATTTGGGAAATATAGGACAGAAATATCCATTGAACTCTATGGGAACTAGCTTTGAAATGTAATATATTAAGAACTGCACTCTATTAGCTTTCTTAGTATTATACTTTATCTGCAAAACCTAATATTGATTATCCTGTAAGTTACATATTCTGAGGCTTAACTTGAACTTTTTGTTGTGGCTCATTCTACCAATGTCATTAAAGCATTTTAAATTGCTTTTTTTAATATTGGTTAAAACATCACATTTAAATGTTATATCTTCATCATAGAACAAAATATTTGTTGACTTCAGGAACTTTAAGTTCAGTGAATGTGGCTTGAGGCATCAAGGGAAACAAATGAAATGAGTGAATACAAAAAAATAATGATCAGAATTGTTATTTTCTGCTGCTTTTAAAATATTCTACATGGGAGTATAGGGGAAAAAATCGCACCCTTAATCTTTATAAAAGAAACAAGGTACAAATTCAAATCAACCATGTACGGGAGAAAAAAAAACCTTTCCAAATTTCCCCCCATTCACTTTACAGCCCCCTAAACCAGGAGGATCTCTTCTGGGTCACTTGTCCCTTCCACATTCCTGCTGCCAGATAAACTGCATTTTATTACACTATCCCCTTGGTTGTGTCCCATTGTTTCATCTCCCAAGATCACTCCCACATGCCATTACACAATGTAATCCCAACCATGTTTTCCAGCTTCAGTTCAAAACTGGAGCCATTCTTCAGAATTTTGTTCCAATATAGCCACACACGCAACTACAACTGGCTGCAGCGCCTGGCATGGTCCATGCCTTCTAGCATCTGGTCGCTGGTTTGGGAAGCCACCTCGTCCTGATTTTCCAAATGCCATGTTCTCTTCTGGTTGGCAGTTGCTGTTTGTTTGTTTGTTTTCGTTCATTGTTTAATCTTGCTGTTGGTTGTCCTCAAACCTAGAAACTCATGCTCCATTTAGTCATTTTATCTTCTAGTGGGCACCTTTTCAGTTTCTTCCTAAGCTGGGATAAGCCTGCTTCTCTTTCTTTCCCACCACCTGTCCACAATACTGCAAAACCTCCTTTCCTTATTTTTTTTTTAAGCATTTTGTACAAAGCTGAACTATGGGTTCTTTTTTGTATCGGTTGACTACAAAATTTCCATGGACCACAGAGAAATGTACTGTAAGATCAAAAGAGCAACCTGAAGTCTTTACCTTTGACTATGGTAGCATCAGAGCTACCATAAGGAGCAAAGTTGAGGGGAACAAACAGAAAGGGACTGTTTTAGTATCAAAGGAGCTAAAATGGGAAGATGTGGGTGGGTGAAGACATCTATAATTGCAAATATCTCAGAAAGCAAAGGAAAGGCATGCAGACTTGTGAGAAACAATGCCACTTGCGGAATAATCTTGGGATCAGGTTAGTTACAGGACCATCTCTCCCTAATTGTTTCTACTCAGTCCATTGGGCCCAGTAAGGAGGGGCATGCTCCGTATATCGCTAGCTAAGGAAAATCAACTGCCAGGATCCAGGATGACAGTCTTTTCTGATATGGAGACCGCATTGTGGAACACCATTCCTCTGAAATTAGGGCAATCTTAAACCTGATGATCTTCCGTAAGGTCCTGGAAATTTCATTGTCTGCCTGGTCTTGGGGCTCTGGGAGTGCAGTAGAGCCCATCTCTTGGCTTTGTTGGTGGCGTTTTGTGATGCTCAGCATCACAATATTTTTATATTATGTATTTATTTCTATTTTATTATAAAGCTATATAGAGTCATGTATGGGAGATTGCTGAACTTCTGAACAAATGGCTAGAACACGGGTGTCAAACTCACATAGTCACGGCATTGTCACATGACAATATTGGGACTTTTTCCCCCTTGGCTAAACCAGGCATGGGCATGGCTAGCGCATGACACGTACGGCCGGGAGTTTGACAGCCCTGGGCTAGAAACATCATGGCAGAGAAGCAGTTTAGACTGTAGTGTGGTATTATTGCACTTAGTAATAGCAAGGACTTTGGAAAGGTGATTGTGGCTGGGTGAATTGAATGTGATTCAAACTAAGTTTCAGATCCCTAGCCAAATGAAAATGGCTTTGCTGTCTCTAGAGCCTGACTCTCTTTGTCCTTTAGCAGAAACTCAGCCAGACAAAGGGTCAACTGAGAAGGCTTTCAGTAGATTTAAATTGCACTTGCTTGAAAGAGATTCAAGCAAGCATGCTTTAAAAGTCTGTCTAAGGCATGAGTGATTGCTGTCTTCAGGAACATGTGTTTTTATGAGTTTCCTGCTTGTTTCTCTTCTCTCTCATAAGCAAGCAAGAGCACTTGCAGTAATTAGCTAAACAAAGAAGTTGGCAGGACTCTCTGCAACATTATTTAACATATGAATGAATGTAGAGATGTTTGTCTTAGGTGGAAAGCTCAGGTTAGTCATATAGTTCTTTTGATTATTTTGCAATCAAAGGCCAGCTGTGTTTAACACTTTTTTTTTTTACTACTCTGACTTCATGAGAATGTACATCTGGGACCTGGCTATTCAGACATCATTCATTCATTCTGTGATATTTTTCTTATAGTCTAAAATTTTTCAGTTTATAGCAAGTTCAGTCTGAAGCATGCAAGTTAGGGAGGCAGGTGAAGATCTTTTCACATGCAGCAGAGATGAAAGGAGATGATGAAATAGCAATAGTGCTTAGACTTTATACTGCTTCATAGTGCTTTACAGCCCTCTCTAAGCAGTTTACAGAGTCAGCATATTGTCCCCAATAATAGTAGATTTCAAGAAAATGAAAAAACATGAAATTAAAGAGTCGTAGCTTAGCTATCATAGACTGCTGATGTCTTATGATCACATCTTAACAATTGGTTTCCCCAGAAAGTCTGGCACAAGCAAAGAATTAAGATATCTCTTGGGTTTAGATTGCTTCTGGGCTTGCCTATATGCCAGAAGATTTTAGTGTAACTGTGGTGTGAATTATCACAGATTAATGATTAGCATTGATAATGTTACCTAGTTTGGTAATGAAATGTCTGCAAGAAAATAACCAAGCTCAAAGAGCACCAAGGATCTTACAGTTCAACCCTGAGCTACAAATATTCTATCAGTTAATCATAGACCTACTCTATATAGAGCAATCTACATATGCCAGGAAGTCTTGAGTGAGAGGCAGAAATGGTCTAGTGTGATTAAGGCACCAGGCTAGAAACCAGGATACTGACTTCTAGTTCCTTCTTTGGGATGAAAGCTAGCTGGATGACCTTGGGCTAGTCAGTCTCTCTCAGGCTCACAGGGTTGTTGTTGTACAGAAAATAGGAGAAAGGAATAATAGGTATGTTCGCCACTTTGCGTAATTTATAAAAATAACAATGGTGGTCTTTTTAAAAATGCAATGGGGTCAGAAAAGCAGAGTTTACAACTTCTACTGGTTCAAGGATTGCATAAATTCTACATGGCAAAACATTTGTATCCCTAACATAGTTGAAACTAAGATCCACATGAAGAAATGTCTATAAGAGATTCTCAGTCAACCAGGTCATTGTTGTCTCAAAAATGCTTTTTCAAAAGGCAGCTAGACTATGTTTCTTTTTTCCTTTAAGGAAGAAGACCACATTTTGCTTCTCATCCAAGAAGCTTCATCAGAACTTTATCCTTCCATCCCTCCCCCGTTCCACCATCCAGACAGAACTGAAGAAGCTTCTTGGATGAGAAGTGAAACATCTTCGGGGGAGGGGGGGGAAGGGAAAAAACCCTAGTCTAATTGCCTTTTGGAAAGGCACCTTTGAGGCATCCACTTGGAGAGGGTTTCAGGCTTTCAAAGAATGAAATCAGTTTTTAAGCCTGTGCAAGCTTTAAGTGTACATTCTGACCTGAAGAAGGAATAAGGGAGGAGGAGGAGGAGGAAGAGAATGGCCCAATCCATCCAGAGAAAGCTTGGAGAAACACAAAAAATATTGTACATTTTTATATGGTCTCTGGATCACACTTCTTGCATTCTTGCTTCACAGCATATTGAAGTTCTGGGTTTTTTTTTCAAGATACATACCCCTACTTGTATACCATGTTCCAGCCCAATGATAATATCGAAGAGTAGCTTGTCTGTTCATGGGTGCATATGTGTGTGTGTGTGTGTACAATCTATGTACAGCTCCAATATCTTTGTCTTTCATTGCATAAAAGAAATAGTTAGACCATGAAGCAATCATAGGCCTGTCACCCCTTGTAATAATGTGATGCAGATTGGATGCTCATCCACATTATATCCCATGACAATACAGGGGTAATTCTTCTTAAAGGCACTGATTTTACTATAGATTGATTAGAATCCCATGTGTTTTGTTATTACTAACTATATCTATCAGTTATCTTATTAACTGAAGCTTAATGTTCTGTATCAAGACACAGCCTATTAGGATATCATCTGCAAGAATTAGGCACTTTTAAAATTCTTGCTGCTTTCAGTTGAGTAAAGAATGCTATTCAGATGTTTGGAAGTTAAACATGTTTAACTTCTAATTTAAGTTTTCATCTATTTTCAGAGGCATTATTAACCACTAAATTCTGCAAAAAAGAAATGCTACTGGTTATTGATTTGTCTATCATATGGCTAGTATATCCATCAAATTCTATCTCTTAGAGAATGCTAAATAAATCAGTAGATGTTTAACTATAGGACTAAGTAATATAGAATTTGATATTCTAAATAGCATAGCTGTTATTATTGAATAGTGACCCTTAGCTTATGGATTAATTATTTTAATGTGAGTGTATAAAATCATAAATAAATGTAATCATACCCAGTTTCTGGGCTTTGGAGATTTCAGATGGCTAATGTTCAGGAACAGCTGTTCAGGCTGAAATTCATTTATTACAAATGATTTCCAAAGAGCACTGCTGCTCTCAAAACACTCCCATCAGGATCCCAAGAATTAGGCCAGAGAAATCACAATTTCTGCTCAAAATTATGAAGGTTAATAACCCAATAAACGAAAGGGAAGAAGTTCTACGGAAAATCAGACCATTTAGTCCATGTAACTGAATAATGTCTACACACAGATTAAGTGAAATCTTCCACTGCTTAGGGAAGCAGCTGGGGCAAATGCAAACAGTGGGTCAGAGGCAAAAGTAAAGAGGGATATTCATGCTTTCATCTATAACAGCATTTCCTAACCTTAGGCATTTTAAGATGTGTGGACTTCAACTTGAATTGAAACCCACACATCTTAAAATGCCAAAGGTTGGGAAACATTGATCTATGCACCCTCTCCCTCCCCCCCAAACTGGCTTTCTCTTCTCTCCTTGCATAGCAGAAGGCAGTAATGAAATAGCTCTTAGTAGACATTTGAACATATCTATTCTGGAATGCTTCTGAAATTTGCTTGCTTTTTAGGACTTGTCATAGTTAACACCGAGGGCAATGGCTGCCCGCCTTTTCCCATCACTTTCCCTGGTGATGCCAGAGAATGAACCTAAGACATTCCATCGGCAAATTATGTACTTGGTCACTGAGCAAATTACTTTACAGTACATAGACGCTTCTTGAGCCAACAGGCTTATTGTGAGATATCACCTCCTCCCTCTCTCCCTCCTGCTCTTTTTCTGTAGTCACTTTTTTGTCACTGCATTTTAGCACCTTGTCTGGACTTGGAAGGTAAATAAAGTCAGGCCTCATTAATAATTGGAAGAGAGAGAGACCCCCTGCAAAGAATATTAGATCTGTATTCTAGACTAGAAAGTCCAAAACCACCCCAAAAGTAGACATTGGCAAAGCACTGCAGTATTTTTTTGTTTGTTTCTTGTTTATGGTGGTTGCAGCTATTTCTATACAATATACCTTTAAAAATTGCTAGCTCTCATGTTACTTTTACAAAATGATGTATTAGGCTGAATGAGGTCCATGTCAGCCCGTGGTTCTGATCTGAATATAGATGGCCCTAGTACAAATAAATCTTAGTTTGAATGTATTAGTACCATTATTTTTGTTCCTAGTATAATGATGTATTTTACTGATCCTCACCACATTCCTTTCCATCCATTTACCAAAACTTCCAATTTATCTGTTTAGCAGCCTAAGCTTTTTTTTTCTTTGCTTTTGCATTTTAAATAAAGGTTACTTGAGATTGATTTCATAATGGCAATCATACTGAATATGGAAAATAGGCTACTGTATACTGCTTTCCTCCACACTGTTGCCTTCAAAACAGCATAATAAACGAGATATATGTTTTGTACTGACACCAGTGCCCACTCACCAGCTTTGTTCAGCAGTAATATTATTCATTAAAAACTTAATAGCTGATTTCCTGAAGCACACATTGTTTGGCACCTGGGTAGCTAGCTGGTTAAATTCTGCTGGAAATTACTGGAATTGATGGAGGTTTGGGGAGAGGGGAAGTCTCCCCTTTAGTGACAGGACTTCTTTTATATCTTTAGACTTGTCACAAATTATTTGGCAATTGGTTTCACTCTTTTTACATGACAACCTTGAGCTGTCACGTTAAGAGCTGATATGCCACTATTCCATTGGGACAGTTCAGTGAAAAGTTTGAAGATGAACTCCACTCTGCCAAGTTAAGCTTCTTTTTTGAGGTATCGTGAGAAGATTCCCCTTCAAAACGATCAGGTTCAGAAAAGAATTATTGGCTTGTTTTCTGCACCGAGAAAGCCCAAATAAATAAGTATATGTAATCCAAAGAACCTGCTGTTGTAGAGGAACAAGGATGTGATAAGAACCATGGGGGAAAAAATGGATTTTTTTTTTCATTTTGCCTTTCTGTACGTGTGTGTGTGAAGAACAGAGGGGATTGTGCAAAACGTATGAAAGGGATACTTGACACAGTTCATTTGGTTTGAGCAAAGCTCTTCTCCTTGAAGCATCAAAGGAAGACTTGATGCAGTTGCTTTGAAAACTTTTCCTAGTTGTCTGCATATGACAACAATCCTTCTGGGACTGTCCACAAGGCAAAGCAGTTCTGTCTATATGTGAACCTTCAGAGCATTGCACTAGCTTTTCATGGAACATAGATCTTCAGTGTTTTGCAAAGGCTGTTTTGTTAGCCCCAACATGTTTTGCAAAGCTGCCTTTTCAAACACTTTGCACAGCACAATACACCCTGCGTATGCACAAAGAAGCACAAATGTCATGCACTGTTTGGCCAGTACAGTGCCAGGATGCAAACAGTGCCAGCTCAAGGGTGTAAGGTACCCTGCAGCCGCATTGCTGGATGGCATCAACATCTGCTGGTGCAAATAAGTGCATTGTTAGCATTATTCAGAAGGAAGGGCAATGTTGGTATTCCCTAAGCTTTGGTACCTCATGTTAGTGCCTTAGATTAAAGCAGGCCCTGCTTGCAAATATTAGCAGAAAGAGCATGGAGCGATGTCATAAATCAGTATTGTAATATTTCTTCTTTAAAGGACTGTGTACATCTGACAATGTGGACTTTGTCCCAGAAGAAGAAAAATACATATGTTGGTCTTGAGGGAGCCGCAAAAACTCTTCATTGGCTTTAATTCCAAGGGTCTAAATATTGAGTGATAACTAAGAAGCATTTCTCAAGTGTTCTTTCACACCCACTGGTTCAGGACAAAACTGAGAGGCCAGTGTTTTTGGTAAAAAAAAAATAACACTCCCTAAATGTAGTCAGGTTCTGGTTGTGATACACACAAACACACACACAAAACCCTGTCTTTTTTTCTTATCAAGAAAGCCGGCAGATTAATGTACAAAAGCTTTCCACTGACAGGGAACTATGTAGGGTACACATAGAATCAATAGCACGTCTTTCTATGGGCATATCTATGTTGGTTTAGGGTGCAATAATTTTCCATTAATCTGCTTTTAACTTTCACTTTTATGTAATCTGACATGCACATCTTGTTATATGGTATTTTTAACATTAGTCAGGATGTTCTACCTTATTAGATCTTAACCAAGGGATATTTATGTAGCGTGGCTCTCTGCCAGCACTGTGCTTACTTTAATAAAACAGCACTGTGAATAATTTTAATAGGTACCTACGCCAAATGGCAACATTGAAAAAAGAAACACACTGGCTGGTATTTACTGCAGCCAAGTTGCTGTCTAGTTGGAGGTGAGAAATAACACACAGTGAGTTTTGTGGCTGCAGACTGAGTTGAAATTAAAACCTAAAAGAATGTTCCGTTTTGAAACAAGAGGGTTTTCAGATAAATGCCAAGAAAAGTCAGCCTTCAGGAACAGTGGAACTGCTGATATTGTTAGTTACCAAGAACCACACTTGAGATAGTGAGCACCTTCACTTCTCATTTAAATCAACAAAGGCTACATTACTCATTGCCTTTCAGATAATATGTAGTCTCTCAAACCATTACACACACACACACAGCAGAGACTCCAAGTATTGTAGCTGTATATTCATCTGAATTAGAATCAATTATGGAACTCATCAGACAGCATTTCCCAATCTGGTAGCCTCCAGATACATTGAATTCTCAGAATTCTCAAAATTCCTAGCCAGGTGCAGGATCATTTTGAAAGGCAGTGGCTTGTATTTAATGCTTTGCAAAGGAACAATCATGTTGGGAAGTGATGTCCATCACATCTGGAGAAAACCAGAAGGAGCAATTCCACTACAAGGGGAAGGAATATGCTAAAATTAGATTAAATTAACTTCATTAAGATGGAGTGGCTGTGGGTGGGCCCCTCTGTACCCAACAGTTAATTAATCTTTAGTCTTGGATGGGGTTGCACCACCCCAGATAGACTCAGTGTGTAATTTGAGAGTCCTTTTGGAGTCATGGCTCCTGCTCAATAAGCAGATCATGGCTGAAGCCAGCAGGGTCTTTTCCCAACTCCACATTGTGTGACAACTATACCCTTTCCTGGACAGGAAAACTCTATGCTTGGTCACTCATGTGAGTTGGACTATTGCAACATGCTCTACATGGGGCTACCTCTGAAAAGTATTTGGAAACTTCAGTTGGTGCAGAGTGCCACAAGCTGTACTGAGTGCCTGAAAAATGGTCACATCTAATACCCTTGGTTTGCAAAAAATGATGATGATGATGATGATAATGTCCATTTTAAAAGTGCCTAAGAAGTGGCATGAGCAGCACAATGTTTTATCCATTCTTTCTTCCATTAAACACCATACAATCCTCTAGGGAATGTTTACAGACTGGAAAAATGTGTTCAGATATAATTAGATGATATGTAGATGTAGATATATAGATTAGATATAGGTATAGATTAATATATAGTTATAGATATACGGTAGATCATCATCATTTTAGCCATTGTCTATCCACTGCAGGATGAAGGCCTCTTCCACATGTTTCCAACGAATACAGTCCTGATATATAGTTATAGATGATACAGACATAGATATTTAAATATATATTAGATATAGATACAGATATACTGTAAATGAGATAGAGATAGAAATTAGATAGCAATGTAGCTTAGAGATAGAGATAGAGATAGAGATAGAGATAGAGATAGAGATAGAGATAGAGACAGAGACAGAGAAAGAGACAGAGATAGATAGAGATAGAGATA
>JANHJO010005563.1:264829-275293 GCA_032468235.1 Pseudoxyrhopus heterurus | reverse complement strand
AAATGTTGCCCATTATGACTGCGATCCTAGGTACCTGTTACAACCCTTAGGATTATGTTGATATAGGTAAAGTAAGTAGTAGAAGGCTATGCAATGACTTTTGCACACTGATTGACTTAAAGGACCTACACATTTTCCCCAAACAAGGATTTGAATGTGGGGAAGGCATTCTAGTAGAAAAGGGAGCGGTCTATTCTACCTCGCCATGCAGCTTTCTTGGCTTGATGCAAAACTGGTTTTCTGTTGCTTTCTTCTAGGATGCTTTTTTAAATCAATTTTTATTTTATTTTATTCAAAACCTTAACATAAGGTTTTGAATAAAATAAAATACAAAAATAAGCTAGACAAGACTACAAAAAAGTGTATAAAAAGAATGAAAAAGACAGAAATATACATAAATGGTCCCCTCTGGTTGAATACTGACAAATATATTTCAAAGCTAATAAGTCCTCCCTTCTTGTGAAGCAGGCACACAATTTTTTGAATTTCTACAGCACTGTTTCCCCAACCCACTTAGCCTGACATCTGTCTACTATATGGAAACATAGTTAACAGGTAAAACCAACAGGATGCTTTTTAAACTCTCTATAATGTAAGCACATCACTAGATGCACTTCAGAAATCCAAACTCACCAGGAAAATGGATAATTAAAAATGGTTCTAAAAGGCATCCTTAGTATTTTTAAGTCTGGTGTGCCCCCAAACTGTCATGTCTTGATTGTCAGATTTAAGCATTAATGCTAGGCAAGTATTAATCTCCAAAATATTCATTCTTTATCGCATAACTGAATTCACTAGAATAGTGCACCATGTTGCCTGGGGAGATCTTCTGAATGGTGTAGCAAACTGTTACATAAGAAGAGCACTTTGTGGATCAAAGATTATTTTTAGCAGAGATATATTGTGTACTATTAATAAGGAAGACTTTCTGGTGGTGGTATGTTCATTCTAGGGTAACATCCCCAACAAAGCTCAAATAGGGCTAAGATACTACAGCATTGTCCAGTGCTGGATTTAGACTTAGTAAGGCTCTAAGCTATATAAACCTTGGAGGCCTTTTTTTTAAAAATAAATAAATCAGAAGGTCTCACCAAGGGATGTACCAAGACAGGACATTCCAGAAGAAAGAAAGAAAGAAAGAAACAATCTGAAAACTTATAAAAAAACTTTTAATGATTTAATAGCAAAATATTTAAAGCAAAACATACAAATTATTTTCAAATGAGTGTATTTACTGATTGCTTTGGCTGGCTTGATCTTTCTCATAGATTATAGGATACGATAGTACACCTTGTTGAACATACATTTAAAAATATTTTTAAAGATACACATACACACACAGTATTTTGTACAGTATATATACAGTACTTTGTCAGTATTTTAAAAGTGTGTGTGTGTGTGTGTGTGTGTGTGTATATATATATTACTGACAAAATAATCATGATCACCTTTTCTTAGTATAATTAATATATTATTATTTCTTAATATAAGTATAATAATAAACTCATTTGCAAAATTAGAAAACTGATATTCTGTATTGTAAGGCCCTGAAGATTTTTTTTTATTTTTGTAAAGAAGTAAACTTTTCTTTCTTTCTTTTGAATTCCACTGCACTCAGCCTACAACAGGTGGTTACTCAAAGAGCCCAAAGCCCATGTCTTCATCAGATTTGTTCTTTGACTTCCTCTTTGGCTGGAGCTGCTCAGCAGGAGCAGCTGCTTCAATCACTGCTAGGGCAGCAGCTGCAAAAGCTGACAGATCAGCCAGGAAGGCCTTCACCTTTTCAGTTAATGAGAAAAAAGTACTTTGCCTCCACAGCCTCAGTCAAGACTCGCTTGTATCCGTTGATAATGGAGTGGTGGGGCACAGAGGCAACAGTAGGATAGCCAATCTGCAGACAAATGGTGGCTATGTGATGAACGCCTTCATCATGTCCAGAACTTCCAGGTTGTAAATACTGCCATTATCAAACATTTGCTGAATGATGAGCCCGAAGGAGAAAGATGAGGTATTCAGCATGTTCCTCAAAATGGCCTTGCCTGGTACCCACTGTGTCTGTGTCTGGGGCCCTGTAGCTTTAGCTACATTTAGCAGAAATCTGGTACTTGTGGTCTCCAAGTTTTGCTATTTTTAATTGTCCAAACATCTCAGCTGACATTTGGTCTGGTCACTTTTTTAGACTTTAATACCCTTTCCTGCCTTTGGTTTCATCTGCTTAGCTAATATGTTTCATTCTCCTCTCATTGCTTGCTTTCATTATACTGCATTTCAGTGACTGCCAATAGAGTTTAGGGTTCTTTTTTAATGTTCTGATTTTTTGCAGCCAAAGGAAAATAAAGAAATATTTTAGATAAGTACTTTGGGAGGCAGACATCTTCCATCTTGAGCAACACATATTATGCATACTGAAGTAAGTAAAAACAAATTATTATGTCAGGATGGTTCTTCTATTCATTTCTAACAGTATAAATGGATAAAAAGAAAATGGCTGTGAAATTGATGGCAACAATTTCATCCTATTACATAAGTCTGTCCCACCTGATCAAGCAGGGAAGGTATATCGTAGATCTCATCAATTAAAGAATTCCAGTGGTGGGGAGGGGGACAAGAAGAGAGCCTTCTCTGCCATTGCCCCACCTTCTGGTGGTGAGACGGGTCCCTACCCTCCTGAAAAGGAGTTAACACATGACTATGCTGCCTCATGTGGAGAGCCGAGAGGGACACCTAGCCATGACGCTATTTAGTCCACTGAAAGTCCTCCCTTTTAATCTCTTGCCTCCTCTTAAAAATTTCAAATATAAATATGCTTTCTATTTTAACATTTTATTGTACACTGCCTAGATATGAATATCCCAGTCATGAAACTAGAAACATAGAAACCTACCTCAGGCATATTGTAAAATTAACACCGGCGTGCAATCTTAAGCATACGTACCATGGATTTAATCCCATTACATTTTCTGGGGCTTATTGCTGAATAAACATGCTTAAGTCCAAACTGCACATTTCTAGTTTTTTCAGTCAATAGAAAGGATATTTTTACTCCTTCCCATGGATTTGGGGTATGGCTGGTCCAGACTTCCATATGCAAATGCTGCCTTTAAGTGAACAAACAGTCAGGACTGCTTGAAACTATATTTCAGTTTTGTTGCACAGGAAATCTCAGCTCTTGCTGTCATAATTTCTCTGGATTCGGCACTCCTTTAGCTTTGGATGGCATAAAGCCAAGAGCCTGCTCTTGTGTATTCTTCTAAAGCCTTCTTTGTATTTGCCATGTCATATAACATGAGAAATATGGTGCACTTAATATTTTAATAATAAAAGAACCAGTTCCACTGTTTTCAGCACATAAACACGACCCTTTCAAGGACATTACTGTCCAGCAGCTTATGTTCATAAACTTCAGCATATGTTAGTTAAACCTCAGCTCAGATAAGGCACATTACCACATTCATAATAATTACCTTCTCATAGCTGTTCCTCTCCAGAGAATTCACGGGGACAAAGGATTTGTCCTACTGTCAGAAGAAGGAGGAAGGTGAGGTAAATAATGGCTTAAAAAGAATATTTTCAAGACTTTGATAGGTATAGTTAGCACACACAACATTGTCAATGAATAAGTGAAAGTAACATTCAGCACACAATCTCATTCACAAGCCTATTGTTTCAGAAGAGTTATAATAACTTTTTTCCGCTTCAAAATTTAAGATTGGGAGAGATTTATGCTCTGTTTATACAGAGTTTACTGAAGTGAACACACAGGAAAACCTATTGTTCATTGTGATTATTAACAGTATCAAAAGAATCAGCAAATTAGTCTCCATAGTATCAAAGGAAGTGTTCTGTTATTGCAGCCTGCTAAAATAAAAATAGGTAGCCAATTGTTATGTTCTTGAGAGTTATGCCACTCTCCAAAGCTTGGAGAAAAAAAGTGTTGCCTGGATCCAATCTTTGCTTTCTTAATAAAAATACTGCCATATATCTGGCATTAGTAAGTTGATGTGCTTCACATGTTTTGGACTACATGTCCCATAGTTCTGTGTTACTGTTGACTAAATGGCTGTCAGAATGGTTTTGAAACTCAAAATATCTGGTAGATATTGAATTGTCCAGCTATGCATTGAACACCACAGTACACACACACAAACACACAAACACACACACACACTTTTTTTTTCCACATGGAACCCGCATAACCCTTGGTTACCAGTCCTGAATTGGAATGCAGAGGTACTCCCAGCAAGATCCTTTCAGCTCCTATCTCATTCACTTCAACCATGTCTGGTAACAAACCTTTTGAGAAGATAGAACTCTAAAGGCATGGTTCCTTCCATCCTAGATCATCCACTTTAAAAAAAACCACTCTAACACTTAACTTTTTACAACTTTGCTTTTATATTTAGGAAACAGCCTACAAATATGTGTGCACTCTAACAAATACAACAATAAAAATTGAAACAACGCTATTGAACTCACAAGGTGTCTCAGTGTTCTGCAGTGATTTCTTCAGACATAGCATTGTACCCTTTGTCTGACAGAACAGACTGAGCAGTCTACTTAAAAGTGCAGCACATTTCAAAAATAGTACACGTTCAAGCAATCCAACTCTTTCCTATTACGAGGGCTCATAGCAACAAATCACAGGGAGCTACTTTCCTGGCTTCTCAGTCCCTTCTGAATCATGAAATTCATGCTTTTGATTCCCCCCTCCTCTAGCCACATGTTATAAAATTCACTTTGTGCCTGCCAAGATTTTTCTAAATCTTGATCCTGTCCTCTAAGGTGTTTGCTATGTCCTCCTAAATTTGTATTGTTTACCTGTTTGATAATTATATTTTCTAACTCCATGTCCAAATAATTTCTAAACATGTCGAACAACAGAAGGCCAAGTATGGAACCTTAGAACAGACCATTTCTTTCTTATTGTGAATGCAGAACTCAAGACGACAGCTCATTTATGTTGAGATTTAATATCATATATCAATCTTTCCAGTTAAGCAAGAACCTGATGCTTCTTTCCTTCCCCACTCCCTCAACTATCTCAGTTTGTAGAACCATGTTGATCACATGCAAATACAATTGCCTTAGAATCAACTACCTGTCAGCGTTCCAACTAACAAACTCCAAACCAATAAACTTCGAGATAAACATTTCCTCAAAGTTCCATTTTATTAGAGTTGTCATATTGGCACATCTGAGAAAACCCGAATCTGAGAGTTCCCAGTTTTCCCTTCCAAAAGAAAATCAAAGATCCATCCCCTGCACCCACCAGTCCATCACATGGTCCAATCAAACCGTCATCCCAACTGGAGACATTCCTCCAGATACTCCTCTCCAGGTGCAGGCTAACATGTCCTTGACTTTCTGAGAAGAATGTTGTTGAATCTAATCTTCCACCTCTCTACTAAATTCTCCCTCCCAACTTCCCAGGTACTAAATGTGGCAGCCTCAAAGCTTCCAATATGGCTTCCAAGGCTGACACTGTCTCTATTTTTTGTATAAATGTGAATAACTGAATGCACCTATTATTGTTGTCTGCAAATAGGCATGAAAGGAGGACGAAAATAAATGGGGCCTTAATTGCACTTAATTCCACAAAGGAACTGCCCAACATTATAAAAGAGTGGATGTATTCAAAGTCATATTCAAAGAGTAAAAAGAAAACTGACTAGCAACTTTGTTGTAATTACTACTTTGCATCATTCATGGTTGAATTATTGTGGATTATTGGTTGTAATATGAAAAAGGTATAGACAACATCCTAAAAAGTAGTTGTGTCACTTTTTAATGACAAAAACATGGCACCTTAAGTCAGTCCATTTCATTTAAGTTTACTGCACTTGTTTTAATAAAAACAAATTTATTTGCACTTTGTAAAAACATGTTAAAATAAAGTTGACTCTTCATTGGAAAACTTCTGAAATAGCTTCCATGGTCATCTCCATATACCTGTATAATTTCTTGCCTTCCACTCAATTGAAAACCCCACCAATCCGAACAGAAATCTGGATTTAGTTTGGTTAGAGTTTGCCTTCATGTGTGACAGGTTGAATAATTTCCTTTTCCACACTAAAAATAACTTATCTTCTTTTACAGGATGAATGGTTTTGGATTCAGAGGTCATAAGAACTCCAGAAAATACTCATGTATTTCCCATAATCTCTGAGGTGTGAAAATCTGAGGGACCAGAAGGACAGCAGCAGAGATAGTTGGTGCATCACCTAATTTTTGCATCCCAGATGTGATAGACTTCTACTTGTACATAGAACACCAACATTGATTTATTCTTAAATTTAACTTTTATTGTTTGCTGAAATCCTGAGCATTCAGAAACCTAAAAAAATATTACTCCTTATCATCACAGTAATCTTTGAAAATATTGTTTATATATGCTAGGGATTAAAATTGTTTTACATAAACATAAACATATAAAGGGTGATTATTTCTGTGAAAACATTTTTTCCTCACATGTTGTGTAGATTTTGGCTCATAACAAGTTCCTTTAATTAAAACAATGAGAAGTACATTGTACAGAGTTCAAATTCAGAAATAAGTATTATTTCTACTGTAGGTAAAATATAAGACTCAAACTTCCTAATAATATACATAACCTTTTAATTGAAAAGTGACTCAAAGTTCTCTTCCATATTTCTCTCACATTTTATTTCATATCTAATTAATACTTTAAATAATCTTATTTTTTCATTATATAAGCTCTGGTCCTTTTGTTTCAGCATAGTAGCTCATACATAAAGCAAGCATATTCATATCCTGCATTAGTAGTGACAATTTATTTCTACTATCCTGATATACAGGATATCTACAGCTTCCTTCACTAATAGACAACCCAGTGTGGAATAATAATAATAATCTCAAAATGGTAAAATACCTTAGCAGGCAAAATCAGGTCCATATATATTCACTTTCTGCACAGTAAATATTTTACAGATTTTTCCATAAATATAACTTTAAGAGAATGGAGTGAATATAATATACAGTACCTTCCTCAAGCACTTCCTTAAATCAGATGTATTTATTTCCCCTCCTTAAATCAGTTGTATTTATTTCTCCTTCATGATTTCTTCATGAATAAGGAGGTTAACAATAGCAATAGTTAACAAATTTTGCTCAATCACGTTTTAGAATCTGGTATAAAGGCATCCTTCCAGGAACATATAATCCCTCTTTTTAGGACAATCCAGGCATAAAATATCATAAACTCTTCATAACAGAACATCCTAAATGTTGAAGATATACCATAATTTAGCAGTATATTAAGATTTTCAAAACTTAAAAGACTTAGTCATCATAATAACACTGGCCGACCCAAAAATAAATACCAATTGACACGTCCAGTTCTATGACTATGATGACATTTCTACACATTTGCTGGGAGGACCAACAGATTGTTTTTTAAAACAGAGTGGTGGAGATAAATTAACTTAAAAAAATCATATAAACATATTTAATGTTTCTTAAATCCAGAGAGTATTGATTTTTCAATAAAAGATATTTCTACTACATTTTTATATTATTATTGTATTTGCAAAATTTTCAAGTTGTTGGTATAACTGAATTAGTTTAGTTAATTCAGCCTCTATAAAATTAGTTTCTATCTTCTCTAATACAATATTAGCTGTGTTTCAAAGACAGGTAAGACTATTCAACCAAAAAACCAAATTTTGTAGGTGCTATAACTGCACATATTGTCACTAAGCTGGCTAGGTAAATTAAATTCCTTTCATAATGTTTCAACTGTCTTAAAGGTATCTTTAATAATCAATTGATTAAGAGTAACTATCCCATGTTCACCATTTACCTTTCAGCCATTTTCATATAAGGATTATTCCAAGGAGTCGATCTCTCAGGAGAACTAAAGTTAAATTTTAATTTCTTGCCTGGTTTCTATTGTCTTCAGTGTCAGAAATATCACAGAATTCCTTGTATACTTGGAACCGAGAACTTGCAAAGTTTCCAGAGGCACCAAATAATAACTCTACAATATGGTCCACAATGGTACATATTCATTGTAATTTTCATTCTAACACACTATATAAAATGCTCAACTGCATAATTTAAAGTCAGGAAAATTAAAGCCTTTTTCACTTGCAAACTTTTGCTTTAAAAGGAAGATCCTTGGTATCAAACTCCCCCCACCCAAAATAACTAATATTTATTAATTTATTACATTCGTATCCAACCATATTTTAACTGGATTCCTGTCAACATCTTTTAGATTAATTTATATATTGAGAGTGAGAGCTATATTACGTCCTTTCAGAAATTTTAAACAAATTGATATATTGTGGCTTAAATTAGAAGTTCCATTTTAGATTATTTATGTAGGGCACAATCTTCCCCCACTTTTTATTTATTTATCTTACATAAGGTAAAATATAGCTTATCTGTAATTGTACTGAGATTACCATAGAAAAGAAGGGAAGTCTCAGTCTTTGTTTTCTCAGTTGCCATGTTAAAGTTTCCAATATTAAAGAGAACGGGATGGAAGCAAGTTTCATCAGCTTCCACAAAACCTTTTGTATTTCTTGCTAAAGAGAACAAAGTGGCATATATTCTTCCTATTCAGATTAGAACTTTAGGTTGAAATGTGGAAAAAGGTCTATACATCATGCAATTAATATCATGGCTAGGTTTGCATAATATGCCTATCTAGCAGCTGCCTTTGCACAATCTTCTATGGCAGTCTAGAAAATAAGCTGCTTATACATGTTGAGTGAACACAGCCAATGTATAGATTGATTTTAGTCAAGCATCCTTGTTTCTAAAGTGAAGGCTGGTTTGAACACCTTTCTCTATCCATTGGACTGAATTAGTCATTGGTCTGTCGGTCTTGGTACAGCATCATTTCCACTACTTCAGAGACATCTTAGTTTACTGTTCCCTCACTCGGAAGTTACCACTAACATTGATTTTAACGCCCTGATAAATTTTCAGTTAGTCTTTCATGAAGCCAAAACCCAGAAGCCTAATAGTACCGTTTTAGAGTAACTTTTTTTTAAAGTACATTATTTAATTTAAAAGGTGCTACCTAAATCCTTATGGTAGGCTAACACTGCTGTCTCTTCCTATAAACTTTTTCCATGAAAGTGTTGGTATGTGTGTCCAAAGGGAAGAATTAAGAATGAATACTCCCCCCCCCCCCGAATTCTTGAGGGAAGGGCAGGAATGATTATCTAGCTGTCAAAAGGGTCTCTTTCTAATCTTTAACTCTCTGTTGAGTAACTTTTTAACGAAGTCTAAAAAATCCCATATTCATCCTCACTTGAGCAGAACGGAATTCTCCACCATCTTGCCATTTGTTTCTGGAAATGATTATCTGAGTAAACGGACAGATAATCACACAGTCTACTTTATGTGTTAATCAGGAGAAAAGAATCACTATCTGAGCTGCCATTAAAATAACTATGGTCTTAAAAAAACCTACAAAATTCAGAAACATACACATGCTCTTAAGTCGCTACTTTTTGTTGTTGTTGAAGTCTGCTTGTTTAAGAATGTAACAGTTAAATAAATATTAAATGGCTTGGTTGATGCTTAAATTCTTACACTTCCAGATTTGACCTGAGTTCTAACACTGTGCAACATGGTTCTATGTTTGTAGAAAACATCCAGATGACAGTTCTGCTGGAAAAGAATGAATGTTGAAATTTGCCTAAAGGAAAGGCAGCTGCATGTCGACTGCTCTCTGGATCAGAATAAAAAAGTTCTCAGATGATTTCATTGCAACTGACTTTTTTGTTCTCTTCCAGTAATGGAGACTTCATTGACAGCAAGCCCAAAACCATTTAGCACAAGCAAGGAGCTGCAATATATAAAACAACATAACTGATTATGATTTTTTTTTTAAAACCCCAAATGGCTGAAGCACAGCACGTTTTGGATATGATTGCATCTCCCTATGTGAACTCTCTCGCTCCCCTACAGTCTCATGTTTTCCATCAAATAATACATCTGGCTCAGGTCCAAAGCAAAGCCTTGATCTTTACATTTTTATAAATCTCTATCTATTGGGAACTCTCCTAGCCTTGTGTTTTTTGGCCAACTTTTCAAAAAGCATGCCAAAAGCTGAATCTCCCAGAAGGCCCATAGTTATTTTAACATTCTTTTATTTTAATTATTTAATTACATATTGTCAGGATATTCTGTCACACTCAGGCACATCTATTCACAGATCTCTTCCACCGATAAGAAACTGAAATCAAGAGCAGAAGCATTTGCAAGGCTGCTCGTATTCTATTTGTTGCTTAGGTTTGAAACGGTGTTTCTTCTGCAGCTTTTCTATACACTTTTGTGCCAATTTAATTTTATGGATGTATTTATTTAATTTGATATCCTGTTGATTACCAATGTCCCCTAGCAATGTGTAATTAAAAATATTAAATCTATATATATAAAAGAGAAGTCTGGGGAGGGAAGTTAGTTTGTATGTACTCTATACAAAAT
>JANHJO010005563.1:217743-233146 GCA_032468235.1 Pseudoxyrhopus heterurus | reverse complement strand
ATTGACATATGTCCTTCATCTAAGAGGAGAGGAATGTTTTGGTTATCGCCAGAAATGAATGTGTTTTCTGAAAATCCCAGCAACTGACACATAAAGGGCTTCAATAGATCTTGTGGGCTGCTTAGCATATCCTTTCATGGTCCTAAGTACCTCAAAAAATATTTTAAATCCCAAAGTAGAAATCTGCTTAATTGCCTAAGTGACTTTGGTCTAGGCTGAAGGGAATTGAGTTTTTCTCATCTATTCCCCTGGCAACAGCTGCAGGTTTAAAGTACTATTTTATTTGTCAGTAATTGCTAATGATTATTTTGCATGCTCCTCTATGCTTTATTCTTACATGCAGGCTTCCCTGTAAGGCCTTCACTGTTTTGGATGGTTCTTATGTCCTCTCAGTGATTTCTTATTGCGTTTACTTGATGAAATGCGAGCATTGAGACCAAGGACCAGCTCACCTGTCATTTTCCCCCTAAGCATTTGTGTTTAGGGAAGTATTATTTGGACTGAATGTCTCATGAAATGGAGAAAAACAAACACATTAAAAAGCAGCAAAATAGCACATATACTGGCACTTGAATTCATCTGCTCAGTTTGAATGCTAGTTTGCCACTGCTGAAGGTAGATAAAGCAGATAAAGCAGCGTATTTATTACAAAATTATATATGCACTACACATCTCTATCAGACTCAAGGTGTTTGGCAAAAATAGAAAGTGCATATAGTAAAATCTGGAGTATCACATGCCAAGCGCTATCTAATAGAAAGTCATTAGGCCCTGGCTGATCCCCACCATCTTTAAGTGATTTCTGAAAAGTGAGGAACATCAACAAGGTATTCCAACCATGCTATAGTTAAGGCACATTCTAAGACTTCCATTCCATGGGAGATGGGGTCCTCCATAAATCCTTCCCATGGGATGCCTGAGATGACTTGGATCTTACCAGGAGAGAAAGCCCAATAAATACCTGGCCACTAAACTCTGAAATGCTTTAAGACAGTTAGCACTGCACACTGGATCCAGAAGGCAAGAAATGTTTCACATCCTCATTGAATTTGTCTTCATTCTTTTCAAGGTCATTTCTTGTGCTTATTTTGTGACTATTCCTCCATAACACTATGTCCCTCCACTTCCAGTTCCTAAAGCCAATCTTCAGAAAGATACTATGATCTGAAAACTGTTGAGAGACCAAGGAATGCTTCAGTCTTTTTTCCAACCCTTCCAGAGACCATCAACATTTCTTTAAAAGGTACTCATTTAATGAGTGCAATTGGTTCCAGTAAAGGTCACTAAGTGCGACAATTGCTGAGCATAACACATGGCACAGAGAGAAAGACTGCAAAGATTGCTAAGATCTCATTTAAAGTTCTCTCATACTTTGTCATGTGCCTGACCCTTCCTCCACCCTTTTTTTGCCCCTGGTGGGCCTGAGAAATTGCTGAAATAAGCTACTTCTTCCTGAGCTGCTTTTCTCCACAACACAACATGTCCCTAAAAAGTGCTAACCACAACTTAACAAGCTCAGCTTTGTAATCCTAACTAGTTGATTAGATCCCTCCTGGAGGCTTGTAGCTGTTGTTGAAACTGACCAGACCTTAATTAATTTTATACTGAAGGCTTTCATTGTCTTGAATGCACAGATCGGTTGGAAAATCAGTTTTATATTACCATTATTTATTACTGTCATATTTACAAACGGTAACTATCTGAGGCAGTTACTAAATGAAAACTATCTCTATCTTGGTCTGAAATCCTATTAAAAAATTAGTCCAGATCTCTGAAGCTTCAGCCCAATCACCTTCCCAACAATCTTTCCTAAGGACAAAAATTATCCAGCACTTTTGGATCCATAAATAGTTCCTTGAGACAGGGACATCTTTAAAAATCTGGCAGGATTATCACTTTTTTCTAGGATATATATCCAACCATATATAATCTCATGGGAGGTTTTGACCAACCATAAGGGACATGGATCTAAGTACAGGTAGATACAATTACAGCTGGAAGTCCCAAAGGTACTTTTTCAAAAGGCAATTGGGGTTTGTTTTTTGTTGAAGACATTTCGCTTCTCACCCAAGAAGCTTCTTCATTTCTTCAGTTCATTGAAGAAACTTCTTATCCAAGAAACATCTTCAAGGAAAAATAAAGTCTAGTTGCCTTTAAAAAAAAAACACCTTTGGGACAACCATAACTGAATAACTGAGAATCTCCATAGACTTACAGCTGGAAGATTCTTCTCAAGTCCCACAAAATCAGTAGGCTTAAACTCTTCACAGACATCTCAACTCATGTGCCTCAGTCAATTCAACCGATATCAGGTTCTTCAAGGTAAGGCAGTTAAGGAGATAGATTCTGCAAAAATTCAGGAAATGCTTCTTTGTCATATAATAATTACCTGACAGGCCTTCTCCCTGCCCACCAAACAGAAAAGAAGTGGGATTATTTTCTTTCTGATGCTTTCTATTTTTCCAGAAATGAGTTGCTGTTTTACCTCACTTAATAGTTTATTTGTTCCTTTCCCAAGGGCATTTCTACATTCCTTTACAATAGAATCTGCACAAAGTCCAACCTCAGACTAGATCTGAGCAACTTTATCTGAAAAATACGCCTAATAGTTCTCACAGTGGCTCTGCAGATGGCGGGTCACTTGAACATGGCCATCAGACAGTTATCTGCAGACCCAATGAAAATGGAAAAGTAATAACTTTTTGCTGCTCTTATTGCCATAATATGTAATCCTTAATAAGGCTGCAACCTGTGGCTGGTTGAGTTCACTCTTCCCTTTTCTCTAGAGGCACTATAAGCATTTCTTCTGCTGTTTCAACTCAGAGTTTCTATGAAAACTGGGGAATTCTCCAAGATCCACAGACAGGAAAAGTCTGCATAAGTACAATCTGCTCTCATTCCTAACAGAAGCTAAAAACCGCAATTGAACCTCAGAACTTTAGACAAAACCCTACTTAATTCCAACACCCTATTGGGTCCATCTGGTGCTTGGGGCATATCAGTCAGATGTATCCTCTATCTTCTTCCACCTTCAGCAGAGAGCCTCTACAGCAGTGTTTCTCAACCTGGAATGTGACAACTCACCACGACCAACTCACTGCAGCCAACTTGCCACAGCCAACTCACTGCGACCAAATCACCACAGTCAACTCGCTGCAGGATAACTCAGCATGGCCATCTTGCTGTGGGACAACTCGTTGCAGGACAATTCAACAAATACAAAGGTTGAATTAATTTAAATGGAACTATGGCCAATAATAATAAATAAAATCCAGAAATACAATAGTTTCAATAATTTTGACGATAACATGGTCTTTTTCTGACCGTGAGAATAAAACAATATAGTTTTGAATTGTCCTGTGGAGCATTGTCTAATGGTGAGTTGTCCTAGACCTTTCTCAACCTTGGCAACTTTAAGATGTGTGGACTTCAATAACCAGAATTATGGAAATCGAAATTCACACATATTAAAGTTGCTAAGGTTGAGAAATGCTGCCCTACAGAGCATTCAGTGCTGCTTTCCAACATACCATTCTGTCACAATGTTCTTCTAATGAAATGTGCTGCAATGTACTAGCAAAAGTTCAAAAGGACACGATCATTGAATTCCCTTAATCATCAAGTAGAGAAAAAAAGCAAATTAAAAGCTCCTGCCTCAATATCAAATTCATCATTTGATCTATCTATAAATCTGGTGACTTCTTCTTTAGTAAAGAAGAAAAACCTTTCTCTCTGGCCAGTCTGCAGGCAGAGAAAGCAGTCCTAGTAAATGCATGATATATGACATTCAGTTTTTAGGTAGTGTTTGGAAGCCCTTGGGGCATGTCATCTATATGCTCTGTCACACAGAGAACATCTTGTAAGCAACAGCAGTGATGTGAAATAATAGGCTGAGACAACTCGATAACTAGCAGCAGGGAAGAGTCAGTAATATCCATTTCAGACAGTTTTCCTTGATGGCCAATAAGGTTAAAGTCAAAGAGAACCCAAACTAGCATTCTTCAAATATCCACACTTGGCAAGTAAGTTCTATGTGGTCAGCAGCATTGTTCTGTTTTTCTGACCTTGAATTTCCTTTGGGAAATTTTTGCACTTGGCATGTTGTAGATTTTTTGATAACTCTTCTGGCTCCATTATTTTCACGCAGCATACAACTTTCACAGCACATCCAAAATATTCTAAAAGAGGTATATTCAAACTAAACCCCTTAAAATAAAACCCTTAAACAATAGAAAACCCTACCCAACTTGGTCCTTTCTCCTCCTTCTTCTTCCCATAAATAAATCATAAAACCAAAACCAAAATCATCTATCATCTATACCTATCATCTATCTCTATACCTATAAACCAAGTTGTTCATGAAAACTGTAGTCCTCCCAAGCAACCTATTTTCTGGAAAGCCAATAGCTATGTCATCACTAAGCTCTCCCAGGAACCCTTACATACACATAGTTCTCTCAGATCTCTTACAATTTCTCCTTGTTGAACAAGAACTTTTTTTAAAAAAAAAATCAGTAAGTAAAGTATGTAAATTGCTTATACTCCCCAGCCCCAGGCTACTGTCCTGCAGTTCATCTCCAAAAACAGCATTGTCAGCCACAGAACTACAGAGATCAACCCGCATTTGGAATTAGGTAAATCGAGGTACTTCATGGTACAATGTAGTTACTAGTTAGGACTGAGATCAACCTCACTTTTGAGAAAGTAAACTCTTGTCAGCACAGTGAACAGTTCTTGTTTATTATGTGACCTTCGAGTTGTCAAAGGAGAATTGAATTAGAACTTGGTAAAATGATAGCATGGTGAGTGTTCCATTTTCTGCTGAATTCTATTTGGAGATATTCAACATGCAAGCACTGCCATAGATGTTGTTAGCAACATGGGCCAAATCACCTTTTGTCTGCATTTGTCCAGGATAAGAATGCTTAGCACTCAAAACTATTTCCATTATTCACACAGTGTCATGTTGATAATGATACTATTTTAAATAATATTTTAAGGTGAATGACCAGCATGGCTTTTGTCCTAGAGACTAAAGAATAAATTGGATTTGACAAGGTTACCTAGCAGATCTCTGATCCAGGAAGATTTGAATACATTCTTCTTACCATGCACAAATCACATACTCAACCACTTCAAGCTCTCTGCAGTGGTATCAATCCTGAATTTGAAATATAGCTACATTAAAAAATGTACAAGATCCAAAATGAGCAGACTGATTTCAGAACAGCAGGATGAAAAAAAAAATCATGTGAAATGCTATATCATATTAACATCTGACAAGGTCCAATAAGCCAAAAAAAAAAGTCTGTTCAATTAATCATGGTCTAAAATAAAATATAAAGGGGGGGAAATTTCAGAATCTTGCAAGATGTTGAATTGCACTCTCATCTCAGTGAAAACCATTGGGAGATGGAAGAGATCTAATAAATCAGAAATATAATTCAAACACATCTTTAGATTCTCATACTGCATCTATTGGGAATAGTTTGAGATCAATAGTGTACTAACCTCCAAGAGTGAGCTATGCCGTCTCACATTCTTTTTGTAATGTTCGCAGATGTTTCTGAATGTTTCCAGATTACTCTTGATTTATTTTCACACCATATTTGGTCATAGAACTATTGACAATGAGTGACTTGTTACAAGAGAACAACCTGGATGTTGAAAAATGCAACTGGATTTTCTGTTGAAACATTAGAATGATAAACAAATACTTTAAGAACAAGAAAGCTGGAGGTTTTGAAAAAAAGTAAATCTATGACTTATTGTAGAACATTTGGAGAGCTATAGTAGGAATTTATAAGGTGTTACTTGACAGCTTTAAAGCAATTCTTTTAGTGCTTTAAGCAGAGATGGAAGTCATGATAAAGATATTACTGGCACATGGGTTTGTGATGTGTGTGGATCACATGGTAACTTGTCTGCCTGGTGCAAAGTTTGCTGATGCCATGCACTAACTGGATAATTTCTTAGGCAGAACTGGGAAGAAGGCAGGGGTTGTGTTCTGCTTTGGCATCAAAGATAATGGGACACTGGGAAATACAGCCAACCAGTCCTGAAAACAAATTTAGCAGAATAAAGTCACTCTGAATAGCATTGAGTGGCACAGTAGCCTAGAAGTGAAGATGATTGCCTCCATTTTGGAAGGCTGGCAATTCAATCCTAGGAAGCAACAGATGTTTCTCTATCAGGATGCAAAGAGAAAATATTGCTGCAAACTTTGCATAGGCTTCAGGAAGGGATCTGGCCAGTTAACTCTCAGCTCTTTTCAGTCACCCTGACTCCACTCCAATAAAAAGGATTATATGGTCATAAAAAGAAAAAAAAAAGTCTGGGTAGCATTGTCAAAAAAAAATCAGGGTACCAAGGTGCATATGGGTCAGTGGCCTCAGGTAGAGGGATGCAGATTTTTTTTAGGCACTAGACTTGGGGGCAGGCTGAACCCCCATAAGAGAGACAAAATGCACTTGACCTGTGATGGAACCAGGATAATGATGTACTGTATAACATCAAAAAATGGCAGAGAAACTTTTCAACTAGGTACTAGGCAGCATCTAGGTACTAGGCAGCATCTAGTTTTGAAGTATTATAAGAGACAGTACTAATAGTAGAAGTAAAGTTAATGTGTAGTTCTGTTAATCAGGAAACAAAGGGACAACATCTTGTATAAGTCAAAGTGCTGGTTGTCATTTTTAAAGCACACAGAGCCAGGTTATTTGCCTTCCTCCAGTGGTTTCTACATGTTCTATCAGATTTGGCATGATGGTATGCTCTGGGTACCTTCTGTGAAACAATGTCACTTATTGGAACCCACAAAGTGTGCTTTCTCTGGGGCAGCCGTGACTCTGCAATAGCTTCTCTCCAAGATTCAGATGGCCTTGACCTTGTTGGACTTTCATAAGGGCTTGAAAAGCTGGTCTTTCTGACAGGTGGTGGTGCCAGGATTCCCATGGAAACCAGATGTTTTGCTTTTATGGTGTCAAACAATATGTAAGAACTCTTTACTTTTCTTTTTAAAATTAGATACCTGTGTTTTCTTATTGTATTTTATTTAGGTTTTTGTTAGCTTCAGAATTATTTGGTTAAAAAAGGCAGCCATTTAAATATGATACAAATGGATGGATGGATGGATGGATGGATAGATTTTATAACTATATTTAAAAAGGTGAACTATATAAAATCTACCATATTAGAAAATATTGGAAGATTAGGTTCTTCCATAAAATTTCTGGCTATAAATATAGATCTAGAGACATGTTATTTCACATTTGCCTGAGGACAATTTAAATATGGTATAATAAAAGACAAATGCAAAGGAGAAATTTAATAAGATTCATGTAAGTTAGGATTCATGTATATTAGATACTATAATTTAGAACAATTTATTCTTGCCAGAGAGAGACAGTCTTAAATTAGTCTTAACTTTAAATAGTAACCATGGTTAATATGAGATATAATTGTTGGGAATTAATAGGAGATAGTGACCATAATGTAGAATATGTTCAAAGGGGAAACTACCGAAAAGGCCCAACAGAGTCATACTGAAGGGGCTATATCTAAATGAGAAACATTTAACATTTAACAAGTGGAAAAAGAGACTCATAAGAAAAAATCTATTGAACTAAATTTCTCCACAATGACAAATGATTTAAAACAACAATAATTTAGGACCACCTAGAATGTACTTTACAAGGTAAGAAAGGATCAGCCAAATCCAGGAAAAGACTTGATGGTTTTCTGCTCATGTCCAAGAAGCTATAAAAGTTAAAAAGGCAAGAAAAAGTACTTTTGTTACATCATCTTAAGAAATAATAAAAAAAATCACTACAAAAATCTGACTATTAATATTTATAGTGATTTTACCACTATTTAACATTATTTCCAAAATAAATGCACATGACAGAAAAAGGAAAAAAAATCAGTAAAAACATTGAATTTTAAATTCCCTCCATCGTACCCAACTGGTGATGATATCAAAATATTTATAAACGTTAAAAATGCTTCTCAAGAAGAATACTAAGAAATTGAATGAATTCTTTCCATCATCTTTACTACAAAAGATGCAGAGCAGATACCTGAGCTTGTATCAATTTATCAGGGAATTTCAACTACTAAAGCAAATTGAGATAACAAGAGATTTTAGGATGTCTGAAAAGATTCAACTGCAAAAAAAATGTTGGGTTCCTAATGACATCCATGGAAGAATTCTTAAAGAACTCAGATACAAAACTGTTGACCTCTTTCAGAAATATGTAACTTAGCATTCAAATCAGACTTAGTATGAGAGCATTGGAAGGTAGCCAGGGTAACACCAACTTTTGAAAGGAACTTGTGAAGATCCTGAAAAAAATAGTCTAGTGAGCTTAATATATATTAAGTCAAATTGGTAGGGAGAGGGAGGAAAATAGACACGTAAAGAGAAAAAAAATCTTAAAAAATATATTCTTGGCAATCTTTCTGAGTTTTTTTAGAGTGTCACAGGAATCTGGATAGAACTGGCCTTGTTGATATTGTACACATAATTAAAAAAAAATCTGTCAAATTTTCTCATCCAGACTTTTGAGTAAAATTTAGCAGCTCTGGACTTGTCCTTTTGAACTGTGTTAACTTAAAACAAAACAAAACAGAAAGCAAAGAAAAACAGATGAATTAAAGAGTTTTCTCTCAAAGTAAGATTCTCAAGAATTTGTGCTGGACCATTCTTTTTAAAATTGTTCATAAGGGGTTTAAAAAAAAAACATGGCCAAGTTTCCAAATAATACAAAATGATCAAACTGATTGTAAATAGCTGCAGGAGGATCTCTTTAACCCAGTTGAATGGCAAATGCATTTCAGGTGAAATAAGTGCAGAGTGATGGTTTGATCCAGTATGGCTGGTGGAAGACAGGACAGTATCACGAAAAGTCAAGTCTGTAAAGTTACTTTTTACATAAATATAGAATTGTTTTGGCTGAAACCCGTGATAAAGGAAATCCGATAGATTTAAAAGGTGACGTTTTTAATTTATGTGTAAAATGAGAAGGTAATAAAGCCTTGCATTTAATTCTATACAGGGTTTTTATTGTTCCCATGTGATGAATGAATGTGTGGGATGATAAGCTGCTCTTTAATGAAGGAGGAGAAGGAGGAGAAGCAGCTGTTGTTACCATTATGGCCACCATATCCTTCTTTGAAATTCAGCCATATATAAGGAATGAAATTGCAAACTGCATATGGGAAGTTATCTAACCAAATGTGGAATATACAATTGATCTGAGTCCCTGCAATACTGCAAGGCCTATGTCAAAGTTATACAATTCAGTCAGGGAAACCTTGGGCTGCTCTAAGATGAATCTAGGTCAGGAGTGTCAAAGTCATGTCATCACGGCAGTGTGATGTGACATATTGGGACTTTTTTCCCCTTTGCCAAACCATGTGGGGGCGGGGCCAGCATGTGACGCATCCAGCTCGCAGGCTGCGAGTTTGACACCCCTGATCATTAAGTATTGCAGATTGATCCAGTTCTTCTTTCGCAGTCAGTCTCAAGCAGATAGCAAATTTTCTTTGGTAGATACTTTTAGCATTCAGCCACCTGTTAACTGCATCCAACTACCAACTACCCAGCATAGGTACAGTAATTGCGGAACCATTCTCTGTAATCTTTGAAAAGTTCTGGAGAACACATAAGGTCCTAGAAAATCGAAGAGAGCTATTCCTTCCTATTTTCAAAAAAGGGTAGGCACAGGAAACTAGGAGGCTATGAGTCTGACATTGGTACTAAAAAGTTCTTCAGTAAGATAAGATTACTTTTATTGTCATTTTTTTTTACTGTGAGCACAGTAAAAATGAAATTCTGTTGCCTGTTCTCAAGAGAAAGTGTATATCTACCCAAACACGTACATAACACACATATACACATGCTATATACATACATAAATATATACCTGCATCTCTCTCTCTCTCACACACACACAGTTATAAAAATATCCCAATAAAAGGAACACAGACAAACCACAAACAATAATTCTTACTTTAAGAGTCAGAGGTTTATTTCATGAGCAATTTGAAACACGAATAGCCATCATAACATTACTTATATCAATAGCCATTGCAAAGAGATCCACTGGCATGGCTGACTCCGGCCACTGTCTCAAAGTCCAATCTATGCCACACAGTTGTTATGTGGAAAACTGTGGAAAGAAGTGCCACTGTGAGCTTTTGAAGGAAAGCAAAAGGGTTTTGGGGGGTTGTTTTTTTTAAAGCAGAATTCTTACTTCCTCTTATGTGACATATGCTTCTGGCTATAGAATGATCCTAGATGGTGCCATTCAGTCATTATTTATCCAAGGTGCATTTATTTATTATTTTGATTTATATAGAAACCCAATTTCTATGATCTTTAGGTAGTGTAACATCTATTTATCCACTGTCAGCCCCACTAAGAAGACTAAATTAAGAAGTCCATTCCATTATCTATTTTGGATTATCTGTCCTAGGTATGCATTGTTCTCTTACTTTGTTGTAGCTGTTTTCTTGTTTTAACTATATTGTTCACTGCCCAAAATCTTGGTTGACTGGGGCAATCAGGAAATATTATAAATAATGCATGTAAATAAAATAGTTTTAAGAAGCCAATCTCTTTTAAGGGATGCAGAACTAGACACCCCCACAGAAGAAATTTAACGATAAACGGTAATCTATAGCACTAATATGCGCATACCCATAGGTAGCTTTTTTATGCATTTCATTCTCCGTTTTGTTTTTTAATCACAATATAGTGCACAGCTTTGTGACTTACTGGTTGTGTTATTCTATGTTACACCAAAGATTCATGTTGGAATTTTGTTTCTGTTAATTTGAATTCTTAGAACTTCAACAAACGTAACAACAAAAAATTGCTAAATTGCCAAGGGCTGTGATCATGTCAGATTTCATAAGCAAAGCAAAACTGTCCCTGTTCAGTGTTTAGCTGGAAAAACTTCAAGGAGAAAATGCATCTGCACGCTATGTTAATATTTGTACAAGAATAGCTACTACTATTTCAGCTTCTCAATTTTTTTGCAGCCTGACTACTGTCTGTTTTTAATTTAAAAGAAATAAAATATGCAGGAGAACCCACTATCTGATACTGTATTTTATATAGTTTTCAAAAGTATACATCTGATTTTTTTTCTTGCCTTTCTACATGCATCATGCTATATTTTTATTTTTTAAATATAATACAGCTGGTCCCTGTAAATAAGGCATAAACCATATAGAAGCAATAAGGAGAGATATTGTATCAGAGAGCTTATTTCTTTCCCTTCTATTTTGACCTGGCTCTTTCGTGTGCTAGGTGTGTTCCTAACCATTCCTGTGTGGATTTAAATTAGTTATGGCATGCATATTTAACACTGTGATGTCTGACTCACACTGCATTATTTATAATGAATTACAATCCACACTTGGTTGGGGAAATCTATGAGTTGAAGTCCAGATATCTTAAAGTTGCCAAGTCTGAACAACTCTGAACTACATTAATCTCCTTATTTATCTACAGCTATCCATCTAAAGATAAGGGAGAAGAATGTAGGTAAGATCCTGGGCTAGTAATATCCCCAATCCCAAAAATATATGAATCTCCTATATTATACTGTATAAGACACTTATCAACTCATAATATGGCTAGATGTCAGCAGTAGTCCACATTCTCAAAAAGTTAAGCAGGATCAAGCATGGAAGGTATTTGGATGGGAGATCAAATATTCCTGGGTAAACTAGACTGGAAAACTGAAAATTCATTCCTGATAAAAAGCATAGTAGTCTTACTGAGTGCTAAAAAATGCATGGAAATATCTGTGATGTAACACTGAAGGGAAAGTTACCATTATTTCAGCCATCTATTGGTTCTTCATTCAGCCTTTCTTGAAAATTCTAGCAATCTATCTATTTGTTTTACATAGACATCTATCTCATGCTTGTGACTTTTGGTGGCATGCACAATTAAAAACATAAAGCCAAATTATCAACATAATTACAATTATTAAAATACACTTATAACAATTTCAAAAAACTATGATAACAAGGGATAGATAAAGTGCATTCTAAATTTACATGCAATGCAGCTATTTAATTGGCTCCATACTTCCATATATTCACACTTCCAGTCCATTTAACTTAATCTTTCATTAAAGGTTCAGATTTAGCTGAATTGTAGCCACAATTCTTTTTAATGTTGAATAGCTGTCAGTATTGCATCTTACAAAAGCTATATAAAATTCAACAAATGTGTCAGTGTTTAGTAGTCTGTGGAGTTACTCACAGTTCATGAAGTCCTAAAGGTGGTTTTTTTTTTCCAAGAACCAACTGGACTTTTTGTTTTTCTTTGAAGATGTTTCACTTCTCATCCAAGAAGCTTCTTCAGCTCTGACTGGATAGTGGGGATGGTTCCTGTGTTCCAAGGACTGTGTTCCAAGAAGGCTCCACACCCATTTGCACTACTCAGGTTACCCTGAGGACACAGATAAACCTCCAAGTGGCCTCAATGACTCTCTAAATGAAGGCAAATGATCAGCTGTCTGCAAGGAGTATAAATCCTTCTATTCCTCATCATCCAGTAAGAGTTCCAATGAACATATATTGGCTTTATATGAAAGAATTTGACCATGTTACACAATGACAATCCTCAAAATAGCACAAGATACTTCATAAAATGCCAAAAGCATGATTGCAGGATATAATAATACAGAGGATCCAATGCAATGCTTCCCCCCTCCCCCCCCTTCCATTCAATCGCGTCCAATTCTTGGAGCCTGCCTGGACAAGAGTTTTCTTGGCAAGATTTTTGGAAGCTGTTTGACATTGCCTCCTTTACAGTACTGAAAGAAAGTGACTGGTCCAAGGTCACCCAAATGGCTTTGTGCCTAAGGTGGGACTAGAACTCACTGTTTCTAGCTTGATGCTGTACCAAACTGGCTCTTGTAGCATGTATAATATTGCCTAAATATAAGAATGCATTCACCTTACTATTCTAAGCCAGGGGTATCAAACTTGATTTCATTGAAGGCCGCATCAGGGTTGTGTTTGACCTCGGGGGTCCGAGATAGGCATGGCCAGGGTGAGTGTGGCCTGCTAAATGTCACTTATTGGGGGCACCTGTGATGGCCTGACTGCTCCATTTTCAGCTGCTATGGCCTCCTGCAACCCTCTGCCAGCAAAAATGGAGCTCAAAAGGACTGCATGAGGCCCTCCGGAGTTTTGTTTTCATTGGCAGAGGCACCATGGGCTGGTTCTTTGCTGTTTCTAGGGCGGCCCTATGGGCCAGATCTAGGTATCCCATGGGCCAGATTCCCATGGGCCTTACATTTGACATCCCTGCTTTAAGCATTAAATATTGTAGTTGCCCAGTTATACCAGTGATATACATGCATTAAAAGATATATGTTATATTGGACATACAGTCAACCTTCCAGAATGCCTTTTAGTTCAAAAACCCTTTGAGCACTACATAATGAGGTCTAAGAGAATGCAATTCAGACATCAGGAATGGCATTTCTGAAGCCAGATCACATGATTGATAAGAGCTATGCAACTAGTGAATTATTTACAATCATTGCAGTATCTTGAAGTCATGTGATAACCATTTGTACTCTTTATGGCTGGTTTCTGAGAAGCAAAGGCAATGGAGAGATGAGAACTGAAAGCTCAAGTCACATAGGATCTTCATAACATGGCAAAAGTCACATAGGATCTTCATAACATGGCAAAAGTGAGATTGTAAGTCCATCATGATCACATGATGTCATGTTTAATGACTATGTTGCTTAATGATAGTTGCTGATCCCACTTGTGGTGCTTAAGAAAAGACAACTGTAATGACAACTTATCCTAGATTTTTATCATTATCATCTTTAAATTAGCTTTTCCTATAGGGCTATTTCTTTCATTCCTTTGTTTTAATTTAGTATAAATAAAGCATATTCAAGCATGTTCTGTTCTGACCCAAGAGTTTACTTTAAGAGGAGAAGCTTCCCAAATGCCTAGAGCTTTCCCACACAGCTTTTTAAATACAAAGAAATGCATGCCGAATTGGGTTCCATATGAATGAAGAAAATATGTTCCAAATATGCCTGTAGTTTTTAAACAGAGAACCCTTATGTTCATTTGGGAAAAAAGGCTGTTGCTCTATAATATATTTAAATCTATTGAGTATATCCAAAATAAGGAAATGAAGATTTCTATAATCCAAACAATCCGAAGATTAGTATTTTCTAATCTTACAAATTGACCCAGTGTAAACTTGCTGAATTATATCAGAGACTGATTGTGCATTGTACATATTTTACAATTGTGTAGAACCCTTTAATCTGAAACCAGCCTCTTATTGTCTGCATGTTTAGAGGTCATCTTTGTTCTTTTCATAATCAAGCACAGATCTATATTGTAAACTCTGAAAGTTGAGACCAAGATTTTATCTCAAGTTGAGGTGTTATGAAGTTAGACCTCATTTCCCAATTAAATTGGCAGCCTGTAAGAAACAGAAAGAGAAAAAAAAATCCTAAAACTAAGTGGGTCTTATTTCACAAATCCTTTCCAGTTAGCTTAACATCTTGCTCAACAAGCTAATAGAAGATGCAGTGTAACCTAAGAATGTCTGTTGACAAATCAGTTGTTGACTTCTGCTGGTTTTAGCCCCAAAAACTAGAAAGAGTTTAATTGGCTATCATATTGCAGAGCAACAGAATGAATCACATACTGTTTTCTGCAAAAGAAAAAAAGTGTTTTTATGTGTATATGGATGTATGCAATCCAAAACAAAGCATATACAAGAATCTTTTCATATTAAAAATGTTATTCTCAGATTCTGATATGCTACAAAGCAAACTATAGAGAATAAAGACAATAGATTCCAAAATGGGTTTTATGGTGAAGCTTCTTTTTGTAATTTATTGTCACAAATAATAAACCATTATGGAGGCAATATCAGATTAGAGGTTGTGATAAGATTAAAAAAAATCTTAAATATCTTCTGTCCCTGATAATGAAGAATATAAGAACAGCTTTACAGGATCAGACCAAAGAATCTAACTTAGAAAACATGGGAGCAAAGCGGTGGTTGCAAAGGCAGAGATTTATTGAAATAGTAATTGCAATTGACTTAAGTCAAAAGACAATGTAGGCACCTTTACTGCATGAAAGTGAGTCAGTTCAGACATTGTTGGCTTTTGCTTGAAATTTTTTTCTGAAAAAGTATTCGAAATGGAATTTTTACCTCTTATTATTTTAATAATTTTAGACATTTCATGCACTTACGAATTAACACCTTATTAATCAGTTTACAGGGAAAAACCCTCGGCTATGTAGACTATCCCCTTCAAGGATCACTGCCTTGTTGTGGCGAGGGGGCTTGTGTAGCTCAGTGAAGCTATGAGCTATGCCGTGC